>CM056464.1:455108-485108 GCA_029783895.1 Triplophysa bombifrons
ACACGCGCACACAAACAGATGCACAAACACGCGCGCACATACAGATGCACACACGCGGACACACACACAAACGCGCACACTAACAGATGTACAAACACACACAGATGCACACACCCGTGCACACAAACACACACTCACTCCCACGCGCGCACACAAACAGATGCACACACACGCGCACCTGTATGATGAGTTTGGTGAGGGGTTCTGTGAGGGTCTTCAGAAGCTCAGGTGCTTCTTCTCCGCTGTGTAGTTGAAAGTTATTGACTGTGACTCGGGCCAGGTGACTCAACACACCTGACGCCACCTCCAGAGGCAGCAGCACCAGGACAGACAGCCAATTAAAACAGTCGTGAATTGTTGCCCCCGCAAAAGCCCTAAACGTCAAGAGAGAACGTCAAAACCTCAGCACAAATATAAACACAAGAAAATTCGTACTGTGCACAGCTGACGTCTAATGCTCAGTCTGAGTCACATCTCATTTGCTTGTTTTCATCTGATTTGGGTTAAAAAAGAGGGGAAAACGTTTCAGACTTGCAAAATCTGAATTCAGAGTAAAATAACATTCTCATCATCGCTGTTGTTCTTCTGAAACCCCGCATCTCTCCATATTTCGTGATTTTTAGTCACACTTTATGTTTGGCACTGGGTTATGCAAATATCTAACCAATATGATAAATAAAAAAGTGTTTGTCAACAGTATTTAATCATTTCAAAAGTAATTTGGACATACAAGGTTTCAGAAGGACAGCAATTCATTACCACTGTGATAATTCACATTTCTTAAGCAGAAAGTATAGGACAGTGCGTGATTTTCTACTAGAGATGGTGCGACACACACACTTTTCACCATCCAATCATTTTCCAGGGACAGAGATAGAACAGAATGTGCGTTTACTCAAAAGAAGATATCTTGAGAAATGTATCGCTAGTTCTCTGTTCATACAATGGAAGTCAACGGTGTTCAGTGTTGATTGATTATCAACATTCTTCAAAATATTTTCTTGTGTGTTCTGCAGCAGAAAGAAGCTCATAAAGGTTTTAAATAATGATAGAATTATTTTTTCATTCTTGGGTGAGTTATCACTGTAAGACTGTGTCTACACCGGACGCGGCGAAACGCGACACGATACAAGACAACAGAACGCATTAGAACCCATGAGACCCTTTTATTAAATCAAACTGGATGCGACGCGATGCGACGCGCCACGAATGGGTCACAATCCATTAAGGACAAGCAGTTGTCGCGTCCCGTCGCATCCCGTCGAGCCGGCCGTGTGGTGTAGACACGGTTAAGAAAGTCAATTTTTGGTGTGTAGAGTTAAAGATCTAGACATTTGTGTGATGAGTACAGTCACATGCTCAAATGATGTCTGTATGATTTTGATCTAATAGTTAAAGTGGTTGGGTATATGTACCGTTTAAATTCATTTCTCTCTCCTGCTTGCATAAGTGCAACTATAGTGTTGGTCACAGATGTGCCGATGTTGGAGCCCATGATGATGGGGACAGCAGATTTCACTTCCAGCACTACACACACATATAGAAATGACAATTACTTACACAAACTGAATGATTAATGATTTACGAAATGAGAATAGGCCATTAGTTTCAATCCACCAGGTGAAAGTAACATCACACCTCAATTTAATACGTCTCATGCCTGTCACATAAATGATGCAGAACGATTTGTATCGCAAAGATGAATCCGATGAGAGGTTTGATCAAATCCCCGAGCAAACTATCTCCATCCCTCAAGTTCTGATGCTGATAAACAAACATTCTGCTCTTGACCCTTAAATCAAGTCACTTTCAATGTAAGAAACATCAATGGTTTGTTTAGCGTCCGTAATTGCGTGTAATCAAGTCTCTTACGCAGACGGAGGTGCAGCTGGAGCGCAGACGGCGGTCGCGTTTTAACAGAAGGCGCGCGGTGAACTGCATGAATAATCAGACACCCACTCTTGAAATCCATTAGAGTCAATTCATTTACTCACAGTGAGCTCAAAACGTCCATTCTATACATAAAGATGTGTCTGCTACGCTGAAGGAATCTTCAGAAAATCTGAACTGGATGAGAAGACATTTTAAAAGTTTGAAAGCTAAAAAAACTTTTTCTGTCTCCATTAGATTTTCAGAAGAGATCTCAACAATATCTCAAAGTGAGCTCAGATTTGTCTAATCGAACGTCAACGTTTCTCATCAAATTGACCCAAATCCAGATTATTTTACTTCTGCGAAATACATTCATTTAACAATTAGGTGGAAAACACAATATACGCTCTTAAAAATAAAGGTGCTTAGAAGGTTCTTCACGGCGATGCCAATGCCGAAACAGATGTCAAAGGTACTTTATGGAAACCTAAGGTTTTTCAATGGCATCGAAGAACCTTTTGAAGCACCTTTTTTTAAGAGTGTTTAAGGCTAAAAAGTGAGATTCTGTATTTGAGACGGGACTCTTACATCCAGATGAGACCAAGCTGACCACTATAGATGTGGATGTGCTGGAGCTCTGGACCAGAACCGTCACCAGAATCCCCACCATGAGTCCTGCCACCGGGTTAGAGAGGATGACATTATCCTGGAAAATATCTCCTGCCACTTTACCTGAGAAACACACCAGAACGATAAAGACATGAAGACTCATGTTTCAAACTTGGTGTACATTTTGACTTTACAGTCCCAGTGAAATTAATTTCTATTTTTTTCATGAAATATTGCAGCGTTTGAAGTAAATAGCTTATCAATGTGGGTCAGTTTCTTTAAAAAAATGAATGTACCCTCATAATCTTCCATTCAAATAAAAAAAATGGACTTCTGCCCTGAAATTACAAATGACGTATAATAGACGGCTTGGGCGGAACATCTGTTAACTCCTCCCCTTCAACTGTCAGTCTTCTGCCAGTTTCATATAGCTGTTTATTCACATCCAATCAATTTGCAGTGAAAAATGCAAGCCACGCCCACTAATTTTCTCATTTGAAATTAACTCGGAAATGTGTCAGATTACGGAAGTAAAAACGATCGCAACTTCCAGTTCAGGGGGACTTTAAGATTGCGTAAATTTTTTGGTTGAAGTCCTAGCACTAAAAAACATGGAAGAACCATTTTTGATCCTGAAGAACCTTTCAGTTTAACAAACATTTCTTTCTATTCTTTCAGTGGTGTGATCAAACATTTTTCACCATAAAAACACTTTATGAAACAGAAATGTTCTGTGGACGTTGAAGGTCCTTTATTGAAACACGCAACCTGACAAAGAAGCTTCAGGAGACTTTATTTTTAAGAGTACACTCGTAATCACAGGGAACCACTTTATGTGCTACATAGAACCATATCTTGGTTCTCCAGAGGTTCTTTAGTGGTTCTTTGGGATGACTGAGGTGCACCGCTTCCGAACCTGATAAGCCCATGTGTGGTTCTTCAGTGGTTCTACAGAGCACCCCAGTCATCCCAAAGAACACCTGAAGAACTTTAGAAGCACCAAAATACGGTTCTAAAAAGCAGTTGAAGTCAAGCCAAGAATCACTTTTATTGCTATATAGCATTTTTTTCTTTTAAGTGTATAAGGAAGAATGTTTACCCCCAGCCAGCTGAAAGGCAGAACTCAGGACGTCCAGAGAACACACAAAGCCGTAGAGAAGCAGAAGAAGAACAGGAATCTTCAGTATGTTCATAAGCGGAGACATTTCTCCTGGCCGGTCCTCGCTGCTCTCTGTGTTCACTGTCAGATGAGAACAAATCTCTTTCTATCTCAGAGATACTGGATACATCATCACAGACACAGAATGTTCCAGTGTTTATTAACAATGTTTTTCGTTAGAATTAAACATTTCAGAGGTATGAAAGATCCTGAACTATTCAGGGGAAGAACATTTGATGGGAGAAGTCTCACCTGCCTCGCAGTGTTTGGATGATGGACAGTCGGCACCGGTGAAGTTCTGCTCACAGTAGCTGTTGACCACGTCGAGAGCCGCGCTGCCTTTTTTGAGGTTGTGATCCCCAACTAATTCAGAATGAAGGGCTTGAGAAAGCATTAAAATACTGTGTGAGCGTCATCGCATTAAATAACAAAAGATCTAAGTGAGCAGCATCTGTAACCATTAGACTTCCAAAAATCCACAAAGGCACGATGGCCAACCTTAATTTTGAAACCGACAGCAACAAACTTTATTTTGTAAAACATGCAGCTTGATTTCAGTGTTTCTTCAATAATATATGTATTATTCAATAACAATATAACATTTACACATTTGAAGTACGACCTGTCCTTATTGTAGGTTTTGAAAGCAATGCGTTTCTGATCTTACCATTAAAACTGAGAGTTTGTTCAGTCGTGGTGATTCTGATGATTCGAGAAGACATGATGATGTCTGGGTAGAGATCAAACCATGTGTCAAACTGAGCTCAGATTTGTCAAGTCTGCAATCAAAAGTCAACATGATTGAAGATCTCAATTTGAACTCAAACGTTTCTTATCAAATGTACACAAATCCAGATTTTACCTCCAGACTCAACAATTTTCAACAATTAAACTCATTTGATTCAATTTTAGAAGAAACATGTGAGACTAAGTGAATGAAAACAACTGAGAACTCCATCAAATCTCTTGAACTACAAAAGAGCGACATGTGTTTAAAGTAAGAAACCACGAGAATACTCATTTCCAGATGAACCATTTTGTTCAACAAATGACTTCCTGTCATTACAGATCCATTACCGTTAACTTCCTTCATTTCTTACTCGATTTTGATCATTCAGATAACTGAAAGCCTTCAAGACAATAAAGATGTCAACACTTATTTGTCCGTCACGATCACGAACGTCACATCAGATGCCATTCAAATGTGATTTATTTAATAGCAGGTAAATGTGTTTTATATCAAGGTAACCCTCGAGCATCCGTCTGTCAGCGACACGCTCTCACAGGACGATGTACTAATGTGTTTCTGAGAGTAGAAGCTTTTGAATGTCAGATCAATTAAAGGGAATGATGGATAATGTACTTGTTCTACAGCGTCTGTCGAGGACACAACGCACTCCACGTGACACAGATGCACATTAGACATCACCCTTAAACACAGATACATACATTCTCACATACAGGGGACACATGTAGAAAATAAAAGGTGACTAGAGGTTGTTGAAAAAGTGAACTGATGACAAGGAGTTTGCATTTGTAAGCAACGATAGCTGCCACAACAGTGCTACATTTTATCACCTCGCTTTACACAAAGAGTAACCTGCAACAACAGATTTAAAATGCATAAATGTTCCCAGTCGATTTACTTAACTACCCTAACAAAACATGAAGTATACCTCCAGTTAATTCTGAAAAAGAATGTGTATTTGTAAGTATGTTTCTTATGTCTGTAAACTGGCACACTTTTTACTTTGTAGACGGTTTCAATGTCAACAACATGAACGTTATGTGCCCAAACTTAACTTCTGCTAGACCACACTAGTGCTTTAAAAGGTTCTTCGATGCCAGAGAAGAGGTTCCATAAAGAACCTTTGACATTTGAGGAACCTTTCTGTTTCACAAAGGGCAACAAAAGGTTTACTTAGATGATAAATAAGGTAAAATAGACATGATGCTTTAAAGAAAAAAATGGTTCTTTGTGGAACCAAAATGGGTCTTCAATGGCAGTGGTTCTCGAACTGGGGGCCCCAATGTGAATCCAGGGGGGGCACAGATTTTGTGGCATTTCATGAAAGATAGAAATTTTAATAAATAAAAATAAAATAAGCTAATCAACCAAAAGTCTTGATGTCCGGGCGTTGTATACATGAATATGTTTTTGGTTTAATTAAAATTCTAAGTTCGATATATATTTAGTCTTTATAATCGGGGCTGTAAAAGGATGGACGGTACACAAAGTGAAAAAGTTTGAGAACCACTGTTCGATGGCATCACTGTGAAGAACCTTAAGCATCTTCATTTTAATGGTGCAATGCAAAGAATCTATACCGGTTGAGTAGTTTTCAATTAATTTGAATGTAAATTATACATCAATTAATTGTTATATTATAACCAAACACAGAGGGAAAGTTCCTTTCAGGTGTATTTAAAAAGAAGACTGAAAGCATGCTTTTAGTTTTAGTTTAAAAGACGTAAACTAATATAGCACATGCATAACGTTATTTTTTCTTTAGCAAATGAATCTGCAGAAAAATCCATCCAACCATTTTGTGTTAAATCGTTTTTTCTCACTGTTCAGTTTTTGAATCTTAAAGTTTCCACAGACCTTTCAAACTAAAAAAAAACTCTGAATTTGCAGCAAACCATTCTTTCAAAACACCCTTCAGTTCAGAATTATGTGACATTAAGCGAGGAATCTTTTGGACTTCAATACTTTTATTCTAGACGAACTCATATTTAGTCAACTATAGTTAAAGGGGTTCAGAAGATCACCCAAAAATAAATCCGTTCATCACTTACTCTCCCTCATGTCAAACCAAAAAGTGAAACGTTGCGGATTTAGCTGCATGTGGAACATCACTGAGAATCACTTTACGTGTTTACTGAATGAGTTCTTCATTGTGCACACATCGACCGGCATGAAAACACCCCTCTTATCAGAAGAAGAACAGCAAAGCCTCATGCACGTACTCCATCCCTTCATCACTGTGAACATCTGACCGGCTCTCCACATGAGGCCTCGAGAGTCAAAGGTTCTGATAAAGCATCACATCCGTCCCAACACTGATCTCAAACCAGCAATGAAAGCTTCCCTAGAATACAGCGAGCACAGAATGCGTTCATATAAACTTTAACCACAGTTAACATGCATGCATGTCTCCGCATCTCATAAACCACAAAGAATCTTCAAACAAACCATGCTTGACCCTTTCTCAGAAAACAAACCTACTGGGATGAGATTTTCTTAAGTTTTGTTCATTGGATCTCAACCTTTTTGACTTCAAGGCCCCGGAGTCACAATTTCAACAACAAATATTCGAGAGCTTGTTTTTAAAAATAACCAAACATATAAGTATTATCTTGATTTCTACCCGTTATGCTAATTTTGTCCGATTTGACATACAGCCTGATCTTCAGTCGTCTTGAGTGAACACATCACATATTTATGAGGACTAACATTTGATAGCTTTGAATGTTTTTGTTTTGAACCCCGAGAACAATATTATAAAAATGTATAAACATATATATATATATTCTGGTTCAATATTGTAAAACATTTGTCCTATTATGAGAAGTATTTTTAGTGTGAAACCCCTGCTTTTATGAATCTTAAATGTTTAAAGGAAGACTTGATTTGTCTGAATAATAGACGCATGGTTTGCAGCACTGGGAATATTGATAAATGGATGTAAAGGTCATGTGAAAGCATCTTACCCGTGTTTCTGTCTGGATGTGATGTCATTCGCAGCGGTCGATGGGGTTCTGAAGTGACAGGAACATTGTAAAGGAGGTTTATATGGGAATGATCTTCTCAAACTCATTAACCAGCACCACATCAGAGATCATTGACAGTCAAAAACATCAAAGGACCAAACACTGAATCACTGGTGCGCACAAACTGACAGGGATGCAAATATTTACACTTTCACATCAAAAGCAAAGCCAAAAGATCTTTAATAAACCTAATATGGCATTTTCTGTTTCAATAACCATCATAGGTATTCCTCTTTAACAGCAAAACATGACACCTTGTGGTGAGAAGTTGAAATTTGCATTTGTGTATTCTACACATGCACACACACTCAGTCTCACGGCAGTTCGTGGCATTGACACGGAATTTGGAATCTATTAATCGTGTTCATGGACACGAATATGCCAATTTTTTCGTGTCATCGAGCACGACCTTTTTAAATGTCACTCAGCACGACTTTCTTTTCGTGTCACTCTGCACGAGTTTCAATACAGAGACTGCGTGTGTATTTACATTTATTTGTTTGTTTATAACCTGATATCAAAACAAGTCGTACATATTTTAGGACGTGGCAAACCAACACCTTACTTCACACCAAACCCTAAAATCACAACCGCAAAGGCAAATGTTGCTAAAAACGCGAGTTTCGCGAGGTGGCAAAACAACGATAAAGGGCTCCCGTAACCACGCCCCTGAACCTGACGTCACAATGGGAAAAGTCAAAACATAAAATGAGATCGTAGGAAATAGGAATTCACACGAATGAGTCACTTTGTAAAATAGGTATGAATTGCCATCAGGTTACGTTGATATATATTTATACACATGAAAGGTACGCGTTCAAGAATACATTAGATTGAAAGTCGTGCTGGGTATCACGAAAAAGGGGGAAATTCGTGTCTGTAAACACGAATAAATAGATTACAGTTTGTGACAATGTCTTGAATTCCCGTGATACACACTTTAATATCTTCCAGCTTGCATTAATGAAAATGTTCCGATTTTTTGTTTGTTTGTGTTAAATAACAACATAAAATTTCCATAAAATTTTGGCAAGTAAACTAAATGTGTACATCAAAGTGCTTGTCTGTTAATATTGTGTTTAGTTGTTTTACATTTTTTGCTATTACTGCTTTAAGAAGTTCTTTCTTTCGCTTTAGCGTCTTTTTTATGTTACCTTTAGTCTAAGATTTAATTTAAAATGTTTTCTTTATTTACATGAAGAACATTCAATTAAACCTTGAATGTAGGCCTACTCAACAACTCTATAAGAATATCTTGAAAATTGTTAAGCACATTGCACATAAAATCCGAAATTTGCATCCAAAATTTCCGCACGTTAACAAAAAATACGACCTCACGTTGTGTCAATCACATTTGCATACTGTTCACTCAACACATATCAAACCACTCAACACGCCTGAACCATCTCAGGATTACTCAAACCGCTCCATGATTATAACTCTTCGTGTTCTCTTCTTCTTTGAGGATTCTCCTCCGTTTGACCATCTGCCAGGTGAAACCTAAGTCTAATGATTAAAGAAAATAAGTGCACACCTCGGTGTTAATAATTGTTGAGTGTGTGCCGTGTCAGCAGTGACGAATGGCCCAATGCACCCGATCACCTTTTAATTTAGTGTCAAATTTTAATCCGACTGCAGCTGGACAACAGTTTGAATAAGGTCACTGTGTGACACAAACACATTCTTGTATTGTGAGGTGAATAAGAAGCGGCATTCACAGCTCATTTTACCGTCACGTTATGTGTGGTTTCATAGAGTTGGCCCAGTAACAGCGAGTTCTTGAACTGGGGTGGATTACTGAACAACAGAAGAGAATCATGGGGAAACTCTCAAACCTGTGTGTGTCACCCCTGCTGCTCTCATTTCCATTTGAAGAATCTCAACGGTTATAAATGAACAGCTGAGGATTATTTAAACATCATCTTGGTTCTTTACAGTCCTCTGTGCTTTCGAAACATGCAAGAAACATCCTCTGTGATTCGCTGGAAAAATAGAAACACACACACACTTTCATAGTGAAAGCAGAATGTTTATAAACAGAATGTCATGTACAGTTAATTCAGCAGACAGAAACAACAACACTTTTCTCATGTACAACATCTGCAACACACAGGTGTGTTTGCACGCTCACAGATTTATCATTCTGAATGTGTGTGTGTGTGTTTAACTGTGCTGATATAGTCTTCGCTAACACAGAAGAATACAGGTGTTAAGTGTCCCATACTAACCTTATGTGTCAAGTGTTTGTGTGCGCACGTGCGTGTGTGTGTGTGTGTGTGTGTGTGTTTGTGTTAAACAGAAAAATAAACAGCATCACTTCAGTTCTTCTGTAGAAGATGCTGGAGTCACATTCTCCTCTGGTCCCTCCTGGTGAAAACACACACATACAACCGTGAAAACACACACATATGAAAACACACACATACAACCATGAAAACCTCTGTTTTTTCCCAACCGAGATGGCAACTAAAGCCAAGAGTTTTTTTATATTTTCCAGAGTTTGAGAGAACGATCCATTTATTTGTGTCATAATTATTGTAATTGTCTTTATATTGGATTAAGTCAATCTAATATAAATAGACTCCAGATGGTTCAAAGTGCAACGACCAGACTTTTGACTGGCACCCGGAAGTTTGATCATATCACCCGTGCTTTGTGTTCTTTAGCTGCCGGTCCGTGCCAGAATTGATTTTAAAATGTTATTCTTGGTTTTTAAAGCTCTGACTGAACCAGCTCCTAAACATCTTCGTGAACTCTTAAAGGTGTCATGAATTAAGACATACAGTTTAACCAGAGCTTTTGTTATATAAGAGGAAATCATATTCAAGCAAACAGAACTGCAAACACCCTTGTTACTGAGATTACATCTGTTATTGACACCACGGCAGGTTCTGGAATGCACCCATCTATGATGTCATTGATAGGTCGAACACCGGCTACACAAAAGAATATCAATGACTACTTCTCTAGCCCCGCCCACTGATTTGTGCATGACGATTCTGAAATAACACAAGTGGCGCTGAACCAGATAGAGTGAGCAAGAAATAAACATGCAGTTAAAGATCGCAAAATATTGTGCAGTCAGTGCCTGGTTTTGGAAGAACACAGTCACTGCATAACCTTCCCTCGGATTCCGACATTAGTAATTTAGTTTTGAAAGACGTTCCAGCTCACGTGGGTAAAAACTGTGTGTGTTTGTCTGCTTCATTTCACTGCGGATTCCTTTGTGAACAAGGCATCGGTCGACGATTTGTGGAGACTAAAATTAAAAAGAAGTGCTGTGCCATCAATATTGGATCCGACAGGAATGGCGCAGCAATCTTATGTGAGCGAAACATTTTTGTACTATGTGTCTATTGCTTTGTTTGAGATATATGCCCTGATAATATGTAAACTTACCTTACGTCCCTAACCAAAATCACAGAAGGCTAAAACTAAGTTTATTACACAAACTGTTATCCAATCATAGCAGTGGGCGTTTACTTCCAAGTCTTCAATGTAGCACGCATATTAAAACCGAGCGTTTGTCGAGCCGGCCTCAAAACAGTGTAGAAAATAGCCTATAACTTATCGTTTTTTATGTTATTCAATGTAAAAACGGCGCGAACGTCATACGTAGACCTCAAACAACAGTATAATACAACAAAAAAAGGCCAGTTCATGACACCTTTAAATCTAAATACATTTCTGTTAGTGCTCTGAGGTTTCCTGAATGAAGATTGTTGATGGTCCCGAGATCCAGGTTGAAGCGAAATATTTCAGTTGTTGGGTCAAAACTGTGAAATAATCTTTGGGTTTCCCTCAGACTAATTTAATCAGAATCTGAATTTAAATCCGAGTTAAAAACATATCTTTTCTCGCAGGCATTTGATTGTTCCTAGAGTTTTTGATGCCTCATCATTCACTGGAGTTTAGTTTATTCCTTTTTTCTCTCAGTGCATTGCGGTCTTTATTACATATATTTACTTTCGATGCCAATTTTAGAATAATATTGTACAGCACAGTGGTCAATCACATTGTGCTTTATGAATAAATTTTGATGAACATTTCAAATCTGTCTTTTCAGTGTTTGATAACATTCATTTGCAGAAGTTTTTGTTCAAACCTTTTGACTCATCAGATATCTACAAAATGTTTAAAGACACTCGCCTTGACTTTCTCAAGCTCGGACCCTCCAGGCAGAGATTTCTGGGGTATATGAAAGGCCTGAGACAGACAGATATTAAGTCACTTAGATGAGATCAATCGTGTTACTAATTTGTTGATGATCCTGCAGGGAGAAGTCAAACCTTTTTAGCTTGCTGGACTTCCTCTGTGGACTTTGACCTGCACTTCACCGGCTGTCTCTGAGGAGAGGTGGACTGCAAACACACACACACACACACACACACACACACACACACACACACACACACACACGCACCAAAGCAAATTACTTATAGGAAATGATTATTTTCTGTACTTCCAAAATAGGCCTATTCACCTTCTGATCCATGATTTATTGTGTGCTTGGAGATGGTGAGAGAAAGCTCAATCTGATAAACCTGATGAAGTCAGAGAGAAGAGATTAAACCAGGACACAGCTCAAACATGTACTGTCCTACTGTTGCCACTAGAGATCACTACACACACATTACTTAAAACAAAACATGTAACACTAATATTAAAATGTTGGCATTTTCCTTCACTTTCACTAAACCATCATTCATTGATACCACATAGATCCAACACATAAATTACATTAAGCAATGCGAATGTATAGAAGAGAACACAAGCAACTTTATTGTTTTTACAGTAAGTGTTGCTTTGCAGAATAACCTGACGAATGGCTTTCCATGAGTCTTAAAAAGCATACCAATGGCTGCATTAAAAACTCAAATGGGCTAGTTGGCAGTTACACAAGATGGCGCCGGTGACCTTTTGCGACGCCATGCAGAGTTTCCGGATTATTTCCGGTAGCATAACACCATGGAGTACTTTTGGCTTAGCAAAGTGCTCAACAATGTAAAGAGGATAGGTCATATGACATACATATTACTTCCTTTTATCTAAAAAACACCCATATTTGCCCAAAATACTCATTTTCCCATACAGTGTTATACGACTGGAAATTACTCTGCCGACTCTGGCGTCCCAAAAGCTCACCGGCGCCATCTTTTGTACCTTGCGAATAATTTAATTAAAGAGTACATAACATGAGATAATGAAAATTACATTTATTATTTATTTTTATACAGTTATTGGCTCGGAAAAAAGGGAGTGGTCCCTAGTAAGATTAGCGAACCGCCGAGGATAACTACATATAGTCCCCGCCTACGTTTTGCTGGGACTGCCCGCAGAAACTTCACTCTTCTCCCCCAAACACTGTCGAAAGCCTCATTCGCGGTACACCAATCACAGCAGACTAGACCGTCTGACGAATCAGATCGGACTAGGCTAGCGGATTAGACGGATGAATCGCGGAACGAACCATTTGAGAGTCAGTCAAGAAGTAAGTTAAGAACTATTATAATGAAATAGTGTTTTTACACCTATATACATAGACTTGTTGTTGGATACTCCATAAACCAAAGAAGGACCTTAAAAATCATACGTTACTTGCTCTTTAAAAAGATTTAAATAGGCCAAATACACTGGCCTGTGAATAACAACAAATGCTTTCTTGCATAAAGCGTTACATTGATGTGGTTTAATGAATCATGAAACACCCATCAGACGAGTTTGGTAAATCCAAAATATAATCAATATTTATTTGTAAACAACACCGTCGTGTGGCATGTCTAGTCTGTTACTGCTGAAATATGTTAGCTCTGAAAAGAGTTTTTGTTGGCTAAACACTGACAACTTTACGATAATCAAACAATGTAGTTTGTAATATTAACACACACAAAAAGAACTCCGACACAACCACGTGCACGGGGTAAAAATGACTGCGATGACATCATTGTAGCTTGATGCTGGTGTTACACCCGACGGCACCATCTATAAATAAATGTTAGAACGGTAGACCACAAAACTCATGATTACAGTAAAGCACTCATGAAAGTATACAGAGTCATACACTTTAAGAGAAACCGAAAGCTCATAATTTTGTTAAAGCACTCGTGTTATTAGATCTGTAAGGTGCTAATGGGGCGGTTTTTGAAGTAGTTCTGATGCTTTAGGTGGATGAGTTTATTCACATAGTCATCTCTCTTGCATTATTGCACATGCAATGCGATTAAGAATCAAGAGTGATGTCATTATTTAAATCCAGTGTAAGTGTGTGCATATCATGTCATTTACTCATTTTCACTTTGACCTGGAATACAGTGATTGTTATCATGAAATATTATTAGGGTGCATTGTTATCTTTTGGAGGGATAAACAATACATTTGGTTCTAGTTCATGTAAATTTTTGACACGAGACATTAAATGCAAATGAAGTCATCGTAACACTAAACTCTTGAGAAGTATGTGTCACATGTGAAGGCTCTGTGGGAAACACTTCCAAACGATTCATCCACACCATTGAGTCAACAACACTCAAGATGACGTTTGTGAGGCGAACGGTCGAGCTGCAGGTCTGCCCCCACTGAGAGATCAGAACGACATTTTCATTTTTTTCTTCGAGCAAAACTTGCAACAATTTAAGGCGCCACTAGCAATGACTGTGAAGACACGACTAAATTGTTGCTTCTGTGATGTTTTCAGCATTTTGCCAGAGATGTTCTGAGTGTTTTAACGCCTCAAGAGTCCAGCCCCAAGTATTCAGTTCTGTAAAAACTGTGTGATTTTATTTGAAGGGTTAGGAAAACGAACAAGCAACAAAACTATTGTCACATAAGATTACAGCAGAGGAGTAGAAAAGTAATAAACCTTTGAAAACTACAAAACATGACAAAACTTGCTTAAAGACTCCAAGTGCTCGTTATCATATAGGTCATATCAACACATCAAAGCAAACATATCAGCCCGAGCATCAGTACATTCTTGTACTTTGACAGATGAGAGAAAATGGTTTCGAAACAGTTGCTTTGAATTTCTAACAAACACACACACACACACACACACACACACACACACACACACACACACACACACACACACACACACACACACACACACACACACACACACACACACGTCTGGTTTATTATCTCAGTGGCGACAGTCCATAGGCGTTATGATTTTTATACTGTACAAACTGTTTATTTTATCCCCGAAACCGAAAGACCATTTAACTTTTGCATTTTAAGATTTTCTAAATATATTGTTTTATACAATTTATAAGCTTTTTGGCCCTTGAGGATCTAAATTTTGGTCCCCATGGTGACAAGTTCCCAACACACACACACACACACGCAAACACACACACACACACACACACGTTTTACTATCTTTGTGGGGACTGTCAATAGGCGTAATGAGTTGTATACTGTACAAACTGCATATTTTATCCCCTAAACCTAAAGATCGCTGAAAACTTCATAATATCAAAATATCATTTTTAGATTTTCAAAAATTATCGTTCTGTACAATTTATAAGCTTTTGTGCCTGTAGGGACCTCAATTCCAGTCCCCACAGTGACACGGGTCCCCGTGAGTAAGTTGATGTGCATTCAGGTTTAGGTCCCCACTTACATATAAAAATCAAGTCCACACACACACACCTTTGTCTAATATGAGTTCCACTGATGTCAATCATATTCTCACGCTGTGAAGCTATTTTCTGTCCTGCCCAGTGAGTCAGACCTGCAGTATATATTTAATAACAGCCTGGCTTGACACAGACACTTTCAGAGGTCTAAACCTACCGACACTACACATCATTTACTTTCTAAATATGTCAGACCTTAGACCAGACCAGCCTTGATTCTATTCTCCCTTCAGTAAGTCTGAAAATCACAACACATGCAGAGAGGTGCAGATTTAATATCATGCTATAATCAGTTTTCCATAACGAAATACACAACTGCCAATTCAAGAAAATATCAGACATGGCAATTATAGCGACAAATATGATGTTTATCTGAAACAGGCAATGGAGAGAATGAATGATGCTTACCAGCTCTGTCACGCTCCGAGGTGTGCAGCCTTTCCAGTGTCTTTCTACATCCACCCCTCCCTCCCTCTCTCTCTCTCTCTCTCTCTCTCTCTCTCTCTCTCTCTCTCTCTCACCCTCCCTCCCTCTCCCTTTCAAACAAAACACATCTCTACGTCCATTCATATTTCCACAGACAAGCACGCAAGCCATCACACACACATACACACAGATGCCATGATCAGAGGAGATCTGCGCTTTTTACCCGTTTTAACACTACCCCAAGAAATCAAAAGATGTATGGATGAAGACTTCACATGTAAGGTACCAATGAACAGGCACAATGCTGCGTATAACAGGGATGTTGAAAATAATATCAGGGGAAATGACACACACATTCTCGAGATGAGAGACAGTTTTACTCACCCTTGTGTCATTCCAAACTGGTATGATCTCTCATCCTGTATGTGTCATTAAAGACTTTTTGAATCATATTAATTTCGCTTTTGTTCTAAACAATAATGAGGATGCACCATCATGATTTATAAAAGTCAAAATATTACCATGAATCCTTAAAATGTGCCAATATCCATCTCTTCTAAAATCACACTACAGTATATCTTCATAGAAAAAGGTTTAAAACTGCACACACCTTCTCACTCATCTCACATTGTGTAGGTCACGACGTGTCATGCAAAGTTTGAAATCAGACAGGAGGTTTGGGATATTAGGAAATGTTCATTTCAGGGCGAACTCGCACAAAATCAGATCAGAGACCGATGCTTCATTTCTTATCATATCATAGACTGTGTTGCCATACCACGTGAACAGAGATAAACCACACCGTGCCATGTCCCACACCACCTCACACGCTTTTTTAATCACACCAAATTCATAGTGAACAAAACATTCAATATAAAGTCATGCTAACGGGATTCAAATACAAAGAGCACGCTTGACATGGCACACAATATGATCTGATAGAAAAAATAAATACAAGTATATTTTGGCAGATAAATCTCTACATGTAGTTTGACCTATTTAAAAAATAATCATAAAGGGAATTTCTCAAAGTGACCATCATCTTGCGTCACTGGAGGGGCGAAATTTCCAAGCGCTATCGTTTACGTCTGCGTGTTAATACACACACACAAACACACACACACTCTCTCTCTCTCTCACACACACACACACAGTGCAGTAATCGTAGATTTCCTCCGTTTATAAGATGCTTAAAGAGTTCTCCAGGTCTCAGAGAACACAAAGTTCATCTTGTGATGTGTCACAGGAAGTCAGAGTTCCATTTTCTGCTGACAGCTGCAGGAACTTTGGTAACTCCAGCTGTTCTTTGGTGAGTAAACCTCGCTGGTCCTCCACCCGACTGCACTGGGCACGAGACAACATCTCGACAAGACCTGAGACACGAAGTAAATAAATGATGTTTTGTTCTCAAACTGCATTAATCAACCCTTTAAAAAAAACAAGGTTTATCCCTCAGCTTTACCATAGTATTGCTCTCAAGTCAGTAGCAGAAAAAAACATGGTTTATTTCAAACAATTTGATTGTACTTTTTATTTTTAAGTGATGGGTGTGAAATAACTAGCATGTCACAAGTGAAAAGTTAAATAGAGATATTACTACCGTCCATCTCCTGGAGTTTTCTGGTTCTAGCATTAACTCTGGGTGTTGGTGAATCATCTGGAGTCTCCAGACCGACTACAGCAAAACACAAACAAGCATGCACATCAATGAGGAGGAAATGAGAACATTTGACAGAGACATTTATATTTCATGTCACTTAACACCTCCTCCATACTCCTATTTTTAAGGTTTGGTGTAGTGATGTGCTCCCTTCAGTTCTGAGGAGCTGCAGCAACACAACAAGTCTAAATGGTGTTTAATAGCCTTTGCTGAACACTGAGCTGGAGATTTCATTTGTGGCCAGCAAAAGATACTCTGACGACCAAGATCAACAACATTAACACATACTGACATGAGGAGAGAGAGAGCGAGAGGGGAAAAAGAGAGAGAGAAATGATTAAATGGCTCCGGTCAGAGACATTTGCCTTCTCCTGTGGATGCAACAGAATTAGCAATAAAAATAGTATTTCCAGTCCAACAACAAACGCAGAAAAAAAAACGAATTAAGAGACCATTTCAAAATTATTATCTGTTTTTTCAGAATGTACTTTTTGTTCTTTGTTTTGTTTTTGTTTTTTTGATCGTTTTGTTAAATTCTGGAGAAACAGGTGATAAAAACAGAAAAGACGCTCTATGTTTTCTTTAGATAAAAGCGTCTGCCAAATGCATACATGTTTTCAGACCTAAAGTTTTGCAAAGAATTCACTTTAAAACAATCGTTTTTGTACAATATTTGTTCAAGTTACTTTTTGATGTGATAAACCGGATTTGCATCACGCCTGAGCTTAGATCTTGTTGGAATTCAACAGACACTGGACTGGAATGACCACAACATATCTTGATTAATCAATTTACTTAATCCAATTAAGTGAACATTTAAAATAGTCTCTTTATTTTTTCGGCAGCTGTATGCGTGATGTTGTTCAAACATTTCAACGGTAAAATTCTCAAAATCATTCAATCACTACAATCTTAGGAGAAAAGCAGTAAATGTATGAATCCATTGACGACGCACCTCTCACTCGGTCCAAACACACAGTTTTGCCGGCCAGATGGTACACATTGGTGCTCATGCTTAATGGTTCGTCTGAGCCGCTCTGAAATATGAGAAAAAAGGCAAATATCTTCACTGACGGCCTCCACACATTCTTGTGTATCAATCAGGCATGTGATCAGCCAAGGACAAAAAAAGAAGGAAGACTGCACGCACCCTCGCCCAACACCCCCAAAACTAGTCTTTAATGTTATTACTTAAATGTTACTTAATTAAAAACAGGCAACTGTTTGTTTCACTTGGCAACACAAAAACAAACTATTATAATAACCCATTTATGACTGGCAATTTTGGAAATATCAGTTCGACAGTCACAATATTTAATAAAATAGGATGATAATTTGTGCAAATATGTTGTGCTAATGTCAAATAAGATGGCGTTAACAAATGGCACCCCTTGAGTAGTTTATATTAGGCATACTTTTAATTAGCAATTATTCTTTAAGCAGTAATTGAACACAAAATATAAAGAATACTGTGCCCTTAAGAGACTTCAATACACAGCCATTAGATGGCGCATCATGACGTCATAAAGCGTTTGTCCGCATAAATCTGCATGTTATTAAGGTATTTGCAAATGCCGTATGTTGCAGTTTTTGTTCATTTTAATACATGCATTCAGTAGAGACTTCAACGCGTTTATATAAGACATTGACTAAATCGGGAAATTGCATAGTTTCAAGCCATTAAATCCCCAAATTGTATATTTTAGTCTCTATAAAATATTTATAACAATATGTATATACAATGTTAAAGCATATCTTATAGACGTCTCAACTTCCAGACTAAAGATTTTCTGTACACGTTACAATGACACCGCGCACTTATTTGAGTATGAAAACGGCTGTGCTTGGCGTCTATTTTTCATCGGACTCCCAACGATGCGATCACTCTGCATTTATAACAAGCGTGTGTGTGTGACGTAGAGATCCTATTGGGCGTCTGTGTGATGACTACTAGCACATCCCCAAACCCACTACCCCCCCAATGCCGTTACGAATTAAAATAAATCAAATTAATGTAATTTACGCGGGTGATCACAGAGAGGTCAAAAAATATGGAACAATCACATCCCTGATTAATGTCTCATTCTCGATTTAACTGTATAGACTGACACAACTACAATCTTTGTGTGTTTGTTTGTGTGCGTAACGGACATTGGTGATGAACATCATATACACACCATGGTGACCTGTACATCCTGCGGCTGCAGCTGATGCTTCTGCAGGACGGCAGAAATCACATCCACCAAATTCTTACTTGACTTTGTGATGATTCCTAACTTCTTTCCAGAAAACAAAACCTCCAGTCTGCGCACACCAATATAACACAACTAGTGTAAAAGGCTCATACATCAGCCAAACACATTTGCTTTAAATTTAATTTATATAAAGTGTGTGTGTGTTTACTCACATAAAAGTAACTTTGAGTTGCAAATTAAGCTGTTGTTCTCCAAACACAGAACTGTCTTGATCTAGAGCAAGAGGCTGTTCATAACCAAATACACATTATCAGAAGACGAAGGGGGCATTTTATAGTCACAAAATAACATTTCTGAAGTAAACTTAGTTAAGTAACAGTGATAAAGACACTGATGTGTGACAGGCTTGACATGCATGTCTTTCAACACAATAAAACTAGAATTATGAAGGAGAGAGAGCTAAAGTGATACATCTTTAAGTATCAAAAAGATTCATAGACTGAATTTCAAAAAAAGGGTTAATCTGCAAAATCAGCTTGATCTCATCACTTTACGATCAACATTACCATGAGTGAATCAAGACATGCCCGCTCACTATTACATACAGTATACTTAAAGTCCCACAGCATATTTTTTCACGAAATATTGCTGTGTTTATTGTAAATAGTATATCGATGTGATTTTTTATTTAAATCATGTGCCTTTATAATCTTGAGTTAAAATCTGAAAATGCACTTCCGTCCTGTAATGACTATCCATCTGTACATGAGGTGAGAAAGCTGAAAGCCACGCACACTATCTTTCTCCTTGCGTCAAAAAACGGAAGTAAAAACGATCGCAACTTCCAGTTCACTGGGACTTTAAGGAAGTACAAATGTTCACATAAAAAAAAACTTATGATTTTGTTTTGCAAGGAATCATCAATACCACTTATTTCATAAGTTGATTATACAGAAATAATGCTTCATTGTACAGTACCGGTCAAAAGTTTTTCGACACTTGAGTGAAATGTTTCTCACCATTTAAAAAAAACGTTTGATCTGAAAATGTTCGCATAAATGACCAAAATTATTTAAGTAGACAAAAATATAATTATACAAAAAAAACATGTTTTTTCATGACAAAACATTTTTTTTTTTGAAATGCATGACTTTGAATAATGAACTAAGAGCAGCCAATAAGAGCACAGAATAGAAAGGAACTCCTTTAACATTGTTTAAAAAGCATCTCACTTGAGAAAAGGACAAGAAAACATTTCTTTGCACTTGTTTGACAAATCTTGGACACAGCGCTACACTGATAAAGATCTTTCTCATGCCAAAGCCTTTCAAAAACGTGTCTTTCACATGCACAAAGCATTCTGACCTTGTCTTTGCCGTTAAGGTAGATGAAGACGTCTGTCAGAGGGAATCCTCTCTTCTCACATAGACTGCTCAGCACGTCTCGGAGAGTCACTCCAGGTTTGGCCGGGGCGAGGCTGGCCGTACCGTCCGGCAGATAGACGCAGCAATACTTATCTGCAGTAGAACTCAAAGTCTCTGGATCAGTGATGGACACGCTGCAGCGGACATTCTGAAAGAGACGGAAAAGAGTTTTCATGCTTTATAACGTCATGTATAGAGACAAGACAAGAAATGATTTTTAAAGACATGCACCTCAGATCGGCCGAATCCAGAGACTAACTCAAGACTGCTGTTGGACTTCACAGAGATCTGAGACTCATTACGTGCCACCGTCACTTGCTGGTATGACACGTCTGCTGCGAAATGAGATGAATTACATGAGAAACTAGAGCTGTTTGATAGGAAAGAAAATGTGAATCCGCTGGGTTGTTTCAACTCATGGTTGGGTCAAATATGAAAGTTTGATGGGTTTTTCCCCTTTCCAAACCAAAGGTTGGCTTCATCCTTTTTGACTCAAGTTATATAACATAACTATGTTTTAAAAAAAAAAACATTCTAGGGAAATATAGCAAAAACAAAGAAGTGGGAAAGTATTATCAAAGAAATAATAAATCGTGAAGTTAATGCAAAACAATGCAATATGCATTTTTCAATATTTTTAATTAAACATTTTTTATTATTTTGCAGTCTGTTTATTTATTTGTTTGTTTATTACGATATATCACCAAAAAAGGCCATTCATGGCAAATTTATTCAAGATACAAACAAACTTTACAAGCAAAGGTAACTTGATACGAGAACTATACTTAAAACAATGCTTAAATAATTATATAAATATTAATTTATATACGTGACCCTGGACAACAAAACAAGTTTTATGGGTTGATTTTTCGAAATTGAGATTTTTACATAATATTCATCTGAAATATGAATGAATATGATTTCTATTGATGTATGAGTTGTTAGAATATGACAATATCTGACTGAGATACAACCGTTTAAAACTCTGGAATCTGAGAGTTCAACAAAAAAAATATTGAGAAAATTGTATTTTTGTCTTTCACTAAAAATGTTCCTGTGCTACTCATGTTTTTGTGATCCAGGGTCAGACATCCGTGTTATACAAGTCTGTGAAAATATCAGCAAAATGACTGTAAACACAAAGGTTGAGACTTTGAGTGGTGAGAGACAGAAACGTTGAGCGACTTTACGCCACTAACATGAAGCATGCATCTTCACTTCTGAGGCTGAAAAATGATCTTTATCTGCACGACACAAACACAAAGAACAGATGCTGAGTCAGACGGTACCTCCCCATGATCCTCTCTTCTCTAACCTCTTCTTCCTGTTGCTTCTGCTGTCTGATGACAGGGCTTTTAGCTCCACGCTCTGTTTCCAAACACACATGGTAATAATGAGCTCATGAATCACTTAGTTAGGTCATCTGAACACCTCAGACTCGTTCTCTGCGTCATAATAACAGGTCATGATGTTTTGGTTCAGAGTTCCTTTTCACGTGATGGAACCGAAACAAAAAGTGAATCGAAAGACTTTATCGTGATCTTTTACAATATTGGTTTTAATAAAGAACCTTTAAGAGCAAATGCTCGTATGCTGCAATGCTCACATTGTTTAAAACAATAAATGTTGAGCTTTCAGAACAATACTGATACCTTTCTGTTACTGGGGGGTGTGGAGCTCCTTTTGGACGCTTTACTTTTGGGTTCTGGTGTTCCGATGTTGGGCAGAGGACGACCTTCAACACAGGACAACATACAGTTTTGATAGAGCTGAGAGCGCACGAAACGAGTATAGCTGTCCATTTTCATCAGCTTGAAGATCTGCAGACAGAAACAGATGCTTTTGAGTCATTGGGCGGGTTGGACTGAGCTGCTCTAAAATGTTCGACTGCAACACAAATGAAACTGTAATGTGTTTATGTGTATCGGCTGATACTCTTCTATGGGTTTATCGTCTAGTGGCTCATCTCTATTTCAGATCACTGATCACAAACACAACACGCTGCAGGTGTGCGTACCTGTTGCTGAGCTTTATCGAACATGTCAGGTGTTGGCGTCTCCAGGGAGTTTTCCTCCGTCTGGGCGGTATCATCGATGTTCACCGCATGCAGAGAGCTTTCCGACAGAAAAGTGTCATAGATGGAGCGCGCCTCTTTCTTCAGCTGGACGAAAACAACGCCGACATTTGCATTCAAATGAACTCCAGTTTGCCTCTGATATGCCATTAGAAATTGCTTATCAAGAACGACACGTGTACCTCATTCAGTTTGGTGGGTGGGATGTTCTTGAATCTTTCGCAGGCTTGATAGAACAGAATATTCTCAGCGCTCACCTCGGATTTGAGAAACTCCTGCAAGAGACACAGACAACAACCTGCGTGTAATTCACAGGAGATCAGAGTGTAATGATGCGTGTATACAACACATGTCCCAGCTATTGTCTTCAGATCAAACTGACATCCTCCACACGTGTACGCTCACACACACAGACACAATGACACACACACACCCAATAAGAGACACCCACACAATAAGAGACACACACAATGATGCACGCACACACGCAATGCCACACAAACACACTATGACACACACGCGATGAGAGACACGCACTCACAAGACACACCCCCAAACACAATGAGACACAAACAATGACACTCACAAACACAAATGACACTCACTAACACACACACAAAATGACACACATACAAAGACACAGAATGAGACACACACAATGAGAGACACACACACACACACTATGAGACACACTTCTAAACACAACGAGAGACACACACATGACACTCACACACACAAACAATGAAAATTCTGGGACTATTTATCCACCATCAAACTGTTCCAATTTTAAACCCTTGTGTTTGGGAGAACAAAGAAATGTGAAGATATTTGGAAGAATGTCAGTAACCAAACAGATCTCATCCTCCATAGACTGCCACATTATTTATTTACACTTACATTTATGCATTTTGCAGACGATTTCATCCAAAGCGACTTACATTGCATTACACTATACATATGTTTCTGAATATGTCTGATCCCTGGGATTGAACCCATGTTCTCGCCACTCAATCGGGGATGAGATCTGTTTGATTACTGACATTCTTCCAAATATTATCCTCTGTGTTCAGCAGAACAAAGAAATTAATATAGGTTTGCAAGAAACTGAGGGTGGGTAAATGATGACAGAATTTTCATGTTCTGCTGAACTGTCCCTTTAACATGCCACATTATGAAGAAACGCTGCATATTTTTTAATAAAATCATGTAATTGCTTGAATGTATATTTACAGTCGGAATAAATCCAATCCCAAAGAACAGAATGACTGCAGAACCAGAAAGAGCAACTCAGAGTCCAGGTGACAGTCACACTTAAAAAACACCATTGAAAATCTAAATATCTGAGCATGTGAGAAAACCCATGAGTATTCCTCATCTACTGCCAATGCAGAGAAGACTCACGTAATCATCTTCTTCATTCACAAAACAAATCTCATCTCGTTTCATTTGTATTTATGTGCTTCTGTACGCAGTCAGAGACTGTTCCAAAGAACGCAGGCACTTACGGTAAAGTAGCGCACACCAACGTGGTCTTCAAGCAGCCGTTCAAAACACACTGCCCAGCTGACCACCCTGCTGGCCGGACCCTCAGGACCATGAGGACCACCTGACCTGCTGGAGCTCTCACACAGACTTGAGCTGCTTCCACCGGCGCTGGACTGCTGCTGGACATTCAGTTCTGGAAGAAATCACACGGACCCCAAACAAACCAAACACGCTTCAGCAATCTGTCTTTTAACAAATAATGTTATTTTAAAGTCTGAGTTTGTGGGTAAACACAGCTGCACTGTTCATGGGACATCAAACACTAAAAATAAAACAAGTGTGTAAAGGAATCAGCACTTACCCCCATCAGACACCGCCTGCGTCTGTAAAACACAAACAAACAAACAAACAGAATCAGTCTGGCATGAACTCGGTGAAGGTGTGTAGTATCATCTTTGTGAATTAAAAAACACAAGACAGGAAATCATATTTTGACAGCTGCGTGCATGTGTGTGTTGTACAGTGACTTGCACACAGGAAATGGGTGTGTTTGACACATAAAGTTCATAAAGGCTCATGAATTCCTCCAAAGCGAGCACAGAATATGTGAAGCACCTACAGCATTTGCTCATAGCTCACCATATATCTTGCGGTTGACGCAACGGCACAATCAAGCACCTTTGTGTAATTACAATTCGCATCCCCATGGTAACAAGCTGATTGCAAAATGATCATTTTCTCACTGGTTCACATCAGGACAGTTGAATAAACAATGGCGCAAATAAATGCCTCGTGTGCGTTTCGGCTAAAAGAACGCGTTTTTTTATGCGACAAGTGAAAAACAGATGAAAATGTGCGACATAAATAGAGAGGTATCTTCAGAATGAAATTCTGTATTTCTGGAGGACATATTCAGAAAGACAACATCTCTCAGGTGTGGGGTTGATCATTATAAACCGTTTTATATTAAAGTATTGAGGTAGGTCAAAGCTTTCAGGTGAAATGACAAATGATGAAATTAGTATTTCTCGAAATGGTATAGTTTGATAAAGCTTTCATCAAATCATTTATAAAGAGATGGTTTAAAATCTTGCAGACAAATATAATTAAAGCTTATATTGCTAATGTACATCATACAAAACATTAGGGCTGTCAAATGATTAATCCTGAACAATCGCATCCAGAATAAAAGTTTGTTTTTAAATAATATATGTCTGTGCATATTAATGTTGTATTCATAAAGACATACACGCATATGTTTCAGAAAAAGATTTAAATAATAAAATTATTAGTAAATCTAAATAACTATTAATCTAAATATATAACTAAATATTTCCTATAATATATATATTTCATATATATAAGAAATATTTCCTATATATATATATAAAAATATAGATTTTCCTATAGATGTAGAAGTGTGTAAAGTTGTACAGTTGTTTGTCTAGTTGTTTATTATATAGTTCTCAGTACAACTGCGTTCTATTTTGTATGCAGTACGCACACAAGACTTTCAGTCACCACACATGAGTCGAGTTGTATGTGTATGTGTTTATAAATACAAAAATGAATATGCACAGTACGCAAACATTTATTATTTAAACACAAACTTTAATTCTGGAAGTGATTAATAGCTTCACAGCCCTACTACACATGGTTACTTGTCATTTTGATTATAAACCTACAAACAATTTTTTTCATACAAGTATTGCCAAGGTATATTTTCAAACATTTTGCAATTACACCATGTGTTCAATATATTTCATAATTTCCTGTTTTTTATTCCTTAAGTCACTACTGTCTGCAGACTGAATGGAAACGAACTGAATAGATCAACAAGCCAACCAGAAACACATCTGTACCAAAATAACAGAAACAGAAAGAGTTGTTCAGTATAACAAACCTGTATTTACACACTTAATGTTCACACAGATCTTACGTTTATGACGTAAACTTAATGTTTCTTATATTCATATGTGAATATTTTTCAGAATTATCAGTTATGAATCCACCACAAACTATCATTAAAAACATTAGAATTAGCCAATCACAGAAGCCTGAGTTAAGACAGGGAGAAACTCCAACAGAAGGCCCAAACCGAACTCACCATATGCCCCTGCGGCACTACCAGACTTTTCATTTTCCTGGACATGACTACAGCTGGACCAGGACGTCCGTACTCACATCTAGTGTCTTCAAACTGCTTCTCTCTACAGCAACACAACCTCTCTTTCTCATGGCTCTGTCACTTCCTGTTTCAAAGGAACAGCTTACCATAGCAACACACCGCAAGAGGAACTGTGGTTACTCTTGACTAAAACCTCTTTCTTCACTGTAAGAACCCCAAACTTTGCCCACCTTTGCTTATACACACAAAAAATGAACCGACCAACGAAACAAGCAAATGAGCATCCATGAGAATAACCTCAAACCACAAAGCCACGGAAAGATACATGTCAAGTTCTCGGTTTAAAAACACATGGATCTTAATTGTATGTTGGAGTTAGTATGTTGTGTGATAATATCTTAGAATGCAGAGAGATCAATTACTGTGCAAATGAGACTGTAAAGATAATATTTGAATATGCGAAGACAAACAACTAATTTACTGCTAAACATTGTAGATTTGAATACAACTGCAACATTCTTGCAGTCAAGGACTATTTGATAAAAAATGTAATACTACTCTGCATTTCTGAACAACATTTTTATGTCTTAATTATTTCTTCTAGACATCAATGAGATCAAATGCAGAGGAAATGGAAACTATTGTGCACATCTTATACTCCTCAGATAAAGTTCTAAAATTCTAAACCAAAAAAACAACTGATTAAATGCTTTACAGGATTAGAGGTAGCCTAACTGGAGACAAAAGTTGTTTTTGTGCTCCACGTAGACTGTTATCTAATCCATTGAAACCATGGTTCACTTACAGTCTTGCCCGGTCCAATATGGCGGCCAATAAGACACTTTTAAAACCATAATGCTCTGAAAAACATTGAATCTCCTCTACACCCGAACAAATTAAAGTTCACAACAAACAAATCAAATACACAAAGTGGAGATAAAATAGAAAGCGATCGATGTTGCACCAAACACTCACCTGTCTAACGTTACTGATCTCTTTATTCACCTGCCGCATGCTTGCCCTCATCTTTAAAACGCGACTCCTGCTTAAGTTTATCTGTAAAGAAGTTTCTTTAGCCAGACGACAAAAGGTCTGACCCAAAAGCCGTATCGCCACCATAATATCCACAGTCGAGAAAACACAAGAGAGAGTGTGCGCGTGTAAATTCACAGCACGTTTTAAAGCGCCTCAAGTAGGAATCAGCTGACGCGCATGCGCAGACCGCATTTAAAGCATTACACATTTGTAAGAAAGACTTGATTGAACAAAACACATGTCTTATTTTTTATCAAAACTACAACCAACATGGACACTATATTTATTTTTTATAAAATCTGTGTTACGAAAGTGTTTTCTATTATAAATAATGTGACTGATAGATTAGAGAAATATGTAGGCTTTTATCACAAAACGTGTCAAACTATATAAAACGTAAAATGTAAAGAGCTTGTGTCTAATAATGTTTGTGCATGTATTGTGATTGAGTGCGGCTCCCCCTGCTGTCTTAAAATAACATACCCGTTGAAAATAGTGTTGCGACACACTATGAATGGGCTGCAATGTTTTTACTATAGTGTAATAATGTTGAACTATAGAGCCCTTCATGACACGAGTTACTTCCGCAATACGTTCTCACGGGCGTCGACGTGAGTGTCGCAACTCTGTTTTTCAACGGCTCTTATTCTGACTATTGTGCGTGTTTTCAGCAAGTGTGTGGTTTTGATGACTTTAAGGTGTCATATGCTTCCAATTTTCACAGCATAGATGTTATAGTTATAGAAGATGAAAACTAAAGGAATATCAAGTAGATATCAAACCAAAATGCTTTTAAAGTGTATGTAAGAAATGAGAAATATCTTAACCACTTTAGGAGGCCTATTACATTATTTTGTATATTTGCTGACCATCACTATCATATAAAAGAGAGTTAACTAAACAGTTTATATACACGTAACTGTTGTTGCTTTTTATGTTTGTGAAGATCTTGTGTGCATCACTGTAAACAAAGCAGGTCTATATATGATGGCCCTAAAGTCACAGGGAAGTGATTTGCATTCATATCTGTGCATCAGTATATAAAGATATTTGTATGAACAGAGCTGTCGTGTCAGTGAGTCTCCTCACATGTGGAGTGCAAACACACCGCCTGAAAAGAGGTAAAATCTTTCTTTATTTTTATATGTTGGCCTACTTTACAGAGCGAGAGAGGGAATGCGGGTGAGAGTAATTTAAGCTTTTGATAAACACAGTGTTTGTTTAATAAGGACCATTAATTGTCAGTCAGCAGAAGCAAAACGCCTTGTTGTTTAAATTACATTACACCATTAAAACTGTTAAGTCATTAGCCTCTTTAATTTAGCTCTATAGAAGCATTGTTTTCTTTTCTGTTTTAATCTTCCTATAACCAAAGCAAGTCTTTTCAGGATATTATCTATGCCTTTATCTTTTCACATAAATGAAACGTGTTTAAAGATGCTGTATATCTTATTCCTGTCTGTCCGCAGTGAGGAATCATGGGAGAATGTAAAGTAACGCTGCTCATCATCTGCATTAATCTCTGTATGGACATTTCAATTGCTAAAAGTGAATTTTAAAGTAAATGTCATTACAAACACTCATAACGTGTGTCATTTCTTTCTTTCTGGTTGTCGGTTCAGGCATTAAAGCGTATGAAACCTGCATGCCGTCTGAATGCATCATTTGTGATCTTGACGTATCAGGTAAATCAAACCAAGGAATGGATTTGTCATTTTAGTTATTTTTCTTGTTTATGTAGTTATACAATTATATTTGTTTAATGTACACATGTGTGCTTGGAGTTTGATCATTTCTTTCTTTTATGTTATAGACCTTTGCCTGCAGTGTAACCAAAGCTGCTACAACAGTGAGTCACATGTTTACATTCATGTTTACATGCATTACATGACCTGTTCTTAATTCTCAGCCGTACTCATGTGTGCCTCGAAAATAATGTTAAACAATCATCAGATCGGAGATTTCCAGAGAGTGAACAGACATGAGCTGCCTTTAGATTTATGAAATCAAGACATATGTTTTCTAATCTGCTATCACGTGTATATACAGAACAGAATGTGTGTTGCTCTTTACATCGACTTTTCTGTCTCCAGATGTTTCGGCAAATTGCAGACAAGGTACCAGTGTTGAAAACTAATGTCACATGACTGATGTGGATTTCATTTCTGAGGATTCATGTGTATATTTAGAATATACGAGATGAGATTAAGGGACGTTTGGTTTGGCAAAACATACCATGCAGAATGAATTGTGTGCA
The DNA here is from genome assembly GCA_029783895.1 of Triplophysa bombifrons. Taxonomy (NCBI): domain Eukaryota; kingdom Metazoa; phylum Chordata; class Actinopteri; order Cypriniformes; family Nemacheilidae; genus Triplophysa; species Triplophysa bombifrons. Next base: position 484,847 of record CM056464.1, read on the forward strand.
AAATGTGAAAAAAAAAATATTTGACTCCATTCTGCATTTATCATACAATTCCTTCGCTGCATGTCATAAATAAATGTTGTTGTTCTTTTACCTTTTAATACTGAAGTACATTGAAATCTAGTACTTTCTTTACCATGTATTTTCACTTTTAAAAACACTTTTAAAGACTCATAAAAGTAAAATACTTAATCATTATGCAACACTGCTTTCTCGATTCATTGTTTATAAAAAATCTTTACGAGTTGTCACCTGTTTCTGATCA
>CM056464.1:495108-570108 GCA_029783895.1 Triplophysa bombifrons
TCAAATATCACAAAAATAGCCTTCTTCCACCTTAGAAATGTTGCCAAATTACGAAATAGTTTATGTGTTGCAGACGCAGAAAAGCTTATTCATGTATTTGTGACCTCACGGCTTGACTATTGTAATGCTCTACTTAGTGGTTGTCCTGTATCATCGATAAACAAACTACAGTTAGTTCAAAATGCTGCTGCCAGAGTTCTTACTAGGTCAAGAAAATACGATCACATAACCCCAGTTTTATCATCGCTTCACTGGCTACCCATTAAGTATCGTATTGATTTTAAAATTATTTTAATTACTTACAAAGCCCTGAACGGTTTAGCACCTACTTACTTAACCGAGCTTTTATCACGTTACAACCCATCACGCTCCCTAAGATCTCAAAACTTAGGACTTTTGACAACACCTAGAATAACTAAATCCACCAAAGGGGGACGAGCTTTCTCATACGTAGCACCTAAACTCTGGAATAGCCTTCCTGATACTATTTGAGGGTCAGACACACTCTCCCAATTTAAATCTAGATTAAAGACACATCTTTTCAGCCAAGCTTTCACTTAATGCATAGTTAATGAACAGCAGCTACGCTAATTATTCTCTTTATTCTCTTTCGGCCTCTGCCTCGGGATGCCCATCCCGAGGTAGAAAGAAGATCCACCATGTCCAGACGACCGACAGATGCCCATCCCAAATTTGAGATCACGCCAGCTACAGCTGCAGACTGACAGACCATCCCAGCTCCATCTAAGGCAATTCCACCACCAGCCAAGAGAAATATGACCATCGGACCATCCCAGCTCAGACCACTACATCCCCAACCAAGAGCAAAGACGGACTATTTGTCTTATTAATGCTGAAGTTACAATATTTGGTATTAAATGCTAAACCAAAACGACCTGTCAGCAGTCTGAGTGCAGCTATGACACGTCAGAGGGGATCTGGACCTCCCGGTTGAGCCTGGTTTCTCCCAAGGTTTTTTTCTCCATTAATCAATCATTGGAGTTTGGGTTCCTCGCCACAGCAGGGCAGTGTTGGACTGCTCACCGGGAGACTGCATTCGTTCATTTATTTATTTATAAACTAGATATTATTTATTAGAATGATCTTACTCCTTGTATAAATACCATGCACTGTGCTGTGTTTTAACTTTTCTGTTTTTCCTGTTTGCCCCGGTAAAGCTGCTTTGAAACAATACACATTGTGAAAAGCGCTATATAAATAAACTTGAATTGAATTGAATTGAACCACATCATTCTAAAATCAACAAATCCTCACAGTTGACGTGTGTGTTGAAAAATGAGAATGTGTGAGTTTACAGTGTGTGTGTGTGTCTGAGAGGAGTGTGTTCATGTGTAGATGGTCGTGGTGTTAAGAATCTCTCCGCAGGAGTCAGAATGGTTTTATAATGAAGTAAACTCACACAAACACTTCAGTCTGAATGAAGCTCTTTGTTCTCACGTTGACTGGTCGTGACTTTGAGCACCGACAGACGCAGACCGGTTCTGGTCACCTGTCAAAGACACCCGCTGCCTGCGAGCGGTTTTAAAATCACTTGATGTTAAAGTGATTCAAGTGAATGTGTGGATCTTGTTCTATCAAATAGCGTAAACGAATGCGATTACATTACATAAGTGTCCTTTAAGTATCCAGACTTGTGGGTTCAGTTTGTGCAAAGTATGTGTCTTAAAAACTGATGTGACCTCATGTTGAGACGTAGAGAGATTTTCAGAAAAAGCTTTGATGCATGGGAAAGAAAACATTTCATTGTCACATTATCACATGCAAACCAAACAAAAACAAGCAGATACACGTGTCTAATGACTGAAAGATCTGGAGTAGAAACGAAAAGGTTGAAGGCCCAAAAGAATACTTGGCAAATTACGTTGATAAATAAAAGCAAACGTGTATAATGGGGTGAAGAACAACCACTGTCTTTGATGTTTGAGAATAAAGTAGAAGCACGTGTCCTTGAGATCATGCTGAAACAGATCATGGATGAGGAAAATCTCCTATGACAACAAAGACAAATACACACACACTCACACACACAGCCTGCACATCATCCTGGACAGAGAGATCAGGTTTTTATATGGGGGGGTTGGCAGGGTCGAGATTCTTTCTCCATTTAGCTCCTGTCGTTTGGCTAAAAATGCAGCGATGATGTCACCAGCGGCGGATCTCTGAGATGAGTCTGTAGAAACCGGCTCACACACTGCTGGGGTCTCACATGCACACACAGAGACCACACACAGGACATCAGCTTCTCCAGCGCGCACACACACAGGTAAGACACTAAAGTGCATGAATGATTGATGCATTTTTTATTATTAATCTATTAATGAAAGTAATGTTTAGATTGAAGGCACTCTAAAGTCGACTTGGATGAAAGTGTCTGCAAAATGCAATTGAATTTGGTTCATATAAGATGTATTTTGTTTTAATCAAATATTTCTTACTTCTAATATACTAGAGGAACGAAAACTATAGCTTGAAGTGGTGTGTATGGTACAGTTTAGTATACAGTTTTGCATAATATGGAATTAAAGGGATAGTTCATCCAAAAATGAAAATTCTGTCATCATTTACTCACGCTCATGTAATTTCATTCCTGTAGAATATACTTTGTTCTGATGAACGCAAAGAAAGATATTTGGAAGAATGTTAGTCATTTTCAGTTTAGCGACATTGCAACAGTGGGAAGAATTAAATGGTAGTCAAAAGTGCACAAGAACTCGTTGTTTTCATAAATTCTTCAAATTCACATCTCATGACATGTTCAACGGAACAAAGAATCTTTTTTTCCTACTATTGTAGTGGACGATGTCCCAGAATTGAAAATTGCTAACATTCTTCCAAATATCTTTCTCCGTGTTCATTGGAACAAATATTTTTTTCTAGGTTTGATTAAAGTCATTACAATGCAAAATAAAAATTTGAGAATTAAGTCACTATACTTTGAGAATAAAGTCCTTGTGGTTCGTGAAAAAAAATCTATATCTAAATGTAAATTTTGAAATAAAATGTCGCTCCTGGACAGCCAATGCAACGCATGCAGTTGGTTTTAATGAATGTAAACTATTTCAAGATTACATCAAGATCTCTAATTTTAACAAAAAACATTATTTTCAACATTATTTAGACCTTTTCTCTCAAAAAACAACTTCTTATTCCTCGAAATGTATTGAGTTTATTCTCAACATTTTATTTATACTTTTGTTCTCGAAAAACTGCTGGTTTAATCTCGCATGTAATGACTTTAATCTCAACATGTTTTTTGTGTTTTTATTGCTTGGCCCTAATACTCTTCCGTAGGAGTAAATGATTACAGATTTTTCATTCTTGGATGAACTATCCCTTTAAGGCAAAGTGATATAAAAAGACAGATAGTAAATATTTGAGTATGTGAATGTTTTTTATTTTTATGTTGATTATCTAAAGGCGAGAGAAGATGCCGTTTGAGAAACAGAGACAGCAGCAGGCGCTCATCCTGAGCAGAGAGGGGAAGGGAGGTGAGACACACAAAACCAACAAAAACCCATCGCAGGGTCAGGCGGTCATCCTGGTCATTTCATATAAACGCAGGGAATTCTGAAAACTATCCGAAGCCTCGGTATGTTTCTGCTGAGCTGATCCACATCTCCAGTTCAGAAGAACAGCGTGAGCTCTGGGCATGAATGCCTCTCAAGGGGGGGGGTCTGTTTCTTTAAGGGTCCCGTCATACCAAAACACCTATTTATAATCTTTACTGTTACTACACAACAGCAGCTCATGATAATACACCACATAAAACAATCCCTATCCTCTCGCAGTCAATCATTCTTTGCTATTCAGAGTAACACGTACAGTACACAAACACCACTTCAAAATTAAAGTCTCACTTATTAAGAACAAAAAACACTGGTTTAAGTGACTGTTGGAATGTGTGAAGGTCTGAATTTGGGAAAGAAGATCAGCGTTCCGCGGGATGTCATGATGGAGGAGCTGAATCTCACCTCTAACCGAGGATCCAGAATGTTTCAGGAGCGTCAGAGGAGAGTGGAGAGATTCACACTGGAGAGCACAGCCGGTTCTCCACTCCTCATTTATGTAAGAACTCCAAACGTTAACATACACCACACTTCACTAAAAATCCACGGTCATAATCTTACCAGTGCTTCAAAGAACCCACAAGCGTTTCAAATGGTGTTATCAAATCATATCGAGATCTGATCTAAAGAATCTTTAAAGTAATATGAAGAACATCCAAAGATCCCAGAACCATAAATGACTAAAAAAGCATCTAAAAAGCATACAATCCATTTCCTTTCTATTCTAATGTGCAGTGTTTAGGAAGTCATGCAACAATAAGATTTTTATATTTCCTGAAGGAAATGCAAAGGTTCCTGTGTGTTACCTGTGCAACTCATTACAACGCTTAAGTGATCAAAGTGGTTGCCAGGGTGTGATCGGAGCGCTCCCCTTTTAAAAATCATTCAACTCTTAACGCCTTTTTTCCATCAGAATGACATGGAACCTAATCAAAACCAGAATCAGATGATGAAAGACATGGAGGGAGGGAAAGAAAACCTGAGATACGGAGCGGTTGGTAAACACATCAGTCTGAAGGGCAACCCCAGCATCCTGGCACCAGGTACACACACGCTGTCCCTGTGGATCAGCCTAAAATACACTCATTTAATATTGATCTTTAATAACAAACATATAGGGGAAATCACAGAGCAATCATCATAAACCCTGGCAGGGTGATCCGGACCTCAGTGCAAAGCGAATCACCATAAAGGGTTTATTTTTAGGGATGTTACATATTATCGATATCGTGTTATCGCAAAATCTTCTTGATATTATCGTGCTCACATAACTGCATGAAATGATAGGTCTTCCGCATCTAACAGAGAATCTTAGAAAAAATTATGTCACACTTTCATTTACGGTTCAATTCCCACTAATAACAAACCATTAACTACAACTTTTGCCTCAATAAACATCTAATCTGCTGCCTATTAATCAGTGTTGGGTAAATTACTCTGAAAATGTAATGAATTACTAGTTACATATTCAATAGTGTAATAAGATTACTGAACAAATGACTCTCTCCAAAAAGTATTCAATAACTTATTACTCTCTATATCCTCTATCAACATTGATTAGTTAAGTGATTCAAGGATAGACATCAAGAGTTACCAAAATAATAGATGTTACTTTTGGCACGGTCCATCTTTTGCTATTTGTTTTTATAAAAGGGATTTTTAGGTCATGTGACCCATCGATTATGATTAGAGGATAAAGAAAAAAGGATGTTTTTGGCACGTTTCCAAGTCATCATTTGCCATTTTAAATACCGCAATAAACATCGCACCGTAGATGTTATCCCGAGGTATTATAGCGCAGTTAGATTTTGATATTGTTACATCACTTTCTTCTTTTTTTACTCTACATTCATGGTCACTGAACTCACAAAAGGAACAAACTATTTTTACAAGGATTTCATATGAAGTCGTACAATGTTTTACGAATGTTATGTTTTAACTATTACGAACAATGTTTTAACTATTTTACGAAGTGGCTTATTCAAATAAACGTGTGTCTTGAATCGTACAAAAACAAATGCTCCGCACCTATCCACCTCTAGACACTTTCGCAAAAGCAGACGGTATGAAAACAAACAAATATATTTAGCCTAATATCAAATAGTTAGGAATTTCCATGAAATATATATCATACAAATTTATATGATCTACTTTTATTTGGCCGCACAGAGTTGCAGGAAAAACGTCAAATGATATTTTTCATGTCCAGAATCTACACTTTTGACAACTTCACGTAACTGCTCTGTGGTTATCACTTGGTTTTTGTGTGGATCCCCTGAGGTTCATTAACTCTGTCTAATGTTCTTTAATAAACCTCCATCTCCTGTTTCCGTCTCCTTATCTGCGTGTGGCCCCCGCAGGGCGTCTAAATATCCGTTAACTGATCGGAGTACGCAAGACACCAACGTTCCCTTTATAACCAACACTGCCACTCACGAGTACCCGTCCTGTCCTTTTAGGTTACACCGGGCCCTTGAGAGAGATCCCTCGAGAGAAGTTTAATTCCACCGTCATCCCAAAATCATACTGCTCACCGTGGAGAGAAGCCCTGGGAGAGAGCGAGGAACTCCTGTCCTCCCTCGAGGCCCAGCTCTCTCAAACTCCAGAGAAACTACCTCCGGCCAACTACAGGTGCTTTAACAGGTGAGCATGAGCAAACATAAATAAAGACGCATCAGATCACCAAGCATGTTTGGGGTTGCCCTGTAACCACGTCTTTATTGGGAAGGGATTAGATCCATTCTCCACGGTACTGTGGGCAAGAACATGATCTGAGAAAGGGCCTTGAGGGCTAGCGAGAGCACATTAGCATCACGCTTGATGATTATGTGCTGTAAATAAACCCAACCAGACCAATGCACGCTATCAAATGATTATGAACCCGCAATGTTTCCACTGCGTCTTTCCATTTGAAACGAGAGCCTGATGTCCGCATGACTGAGGAACTATTTGATGCCTCAGAAAAGCGGAGAATCGACGGCTCTCACAACCTTAAGACACATCGCACAAGCAGGAGATCAGGTTCTTCACACACACTTAAGTTGCGTCAGCTGGCGTATTATCAAACCCGGTGGTTGAAATATGGGGAGGTGGCAGGTTTTGGATCTGAGGTCAGAAGGCTATTTAAGTATCTTTCGGCTTCTCGTCTTTTTTGTTTCTTGCAGAGCTGCAATGCCGTTCGGAGGTCCAGTGTGCAGTCACAGGGTGATTCCTGTTATTACGTTCGAACAACCCGAGATCCACAATCTCCCCGCCGTGACTTTGGCCACGATGTCCAAAAGGCCCAACTTCAACAGAGCCCCGCGGGGATGGGGCGTCAGATACTCGCCCGAGTCCAACGACCTGTGAACCCGCTGCACGTCCGCGCATGCCGTTTCATATTAAAAGAAAAGACCGTGGTGCCGTCACCACACGTGCTTTGCTCTATTGGACTGAACCGCTTTGTATCCTACAGGTGAAAGGTCAGAGGGAACCATGCTTGACAGAGCACACGAGGATGACAGATGGTTTTTGCTCAGTGCTTACAAATAGAAGCAGTTGCTGTCCTAGAGAAACACAGACAATTGTTGAAAGGTTTCACTTAAGAAATAACTTCTAGATAATACGTATTCATATCAGACATAAATGATATTTCCAAACAATTTGATGAGGTACATTTCAGGGAGGGGGGGTGTATAGATGATGTTTGTGTAACCCATTTCAGGCATGCAGTGCAACAAATGTTACTGTTACATCAATATCGCAGTTTATAAAATATAGAAAGATTCTTTACAGACACAAAATGAGCAGGTATTCTGTTGTCCTTTCTTATCATCTTTCTTGAAATTGCTGTCCTCAAATACTAGGTCTTACTATTGATTTTTGTCAGTTTTTTTTTTTGATTTGTTGTCAAATACCTAGACCAGGGCTCTTTCAATTTGGGGTGCGGGGGCCTCCAGAAGGTTGCAGGGGTCCCCAGAAATTTCAGGGAAAAAAGATCAAGCAAAATTTATATAGGTCTACTGAACATTATTTTTGTTTGTGTTTTTTGATACAAGCATAGTTTCCAGAATTCTTTATATTTGCATCTAGTTTGTCTTCTCTCATTTGTTCCTTTTTTCACATGCAAAGTGAAAGTTGCAACAGTAAATGTTCTAACATTTGTAGGTTTGGAAACATTAGGTCTTTAATATCGCATTTACTATTTAACTATTCATTATACATCAAAAAAATATTAAAAAAAATGATGTTTTAGAAAGGGGGTCCACACCAAAGGTTCATCTTATTTGGGGGTCCTTGGTATCAAAGTTTGAAAACCCTTGACCCAGACCGGTCTCATGACGTCGACTAACATGTCATTTCAAACTACTGGTATTTCACAAGTGCACATTTAAGTGTGTAAACTTAGAGCACACGGCAAACATTCATGACAGCTGCTTTAATGTTCACAAACGATGACAGAAACACTCAGCCCCTTTAGAAAGTCAGTGTATCAAATTTAAAAAAAATCCCAATTTAGCACATTAAAATCCTAACTGAAAGAAACCCAATCTCTAAAGTTCTTTATACATCATAAAGTTTTGTGGACAGATTACACAAACATCTGACATGAAATATGTTTTTCTTCAAATCAATTTTTAATCCTCAGTGAGAAGACTGAAATGTGTGTGATATATGTATCTGATCAAGATTTAAGTCATTGAGAGGTGTGTCTTAACATCAACGACCCACACTCACAGATCTGGCAAGATGATGTCATAAGTCGCCACTGCAATTTCCAGCTTGTGACAGTCTGCTGTGCGTCTAGAGTCAGATGAAGAATAAGGGCGTTTATTGTTGTTAGGAAGTTATTAGGTGTGTCGTTGATAGGAAGCATTGATGTAGCATACATCACCATCGAAAAGTACCCAATTAAACCACCAAACATGTCCAACAGTGTGTGCAGCTAAGAGGCAAGACCGTCAATACTCCAGCCAATCAACAGGATGATTTATGATATCACAGCATCAGATTCCACTCTCTTATGACATCACAGACCATTTATCTTCAGAAGCCAGAGAAAGCTACACCATGACCCCTCGCACGCAGCGGCTGATTGGCTGATGATGTGAGAGTGGATGGAGTTGATTATTCGCTGTGGCGGATAGAAGCATGCGCACCCATGCGATGAGGATCCTGCGAGGGGTAATGAATGTGACCGGGTGGTCTCAAGCCCATAGGAGGTGGGGGAGGAGGACCCATGGGGTGAAACATGGGGGGTCCAAAACCTGGAAACCACAAACACACAACAAAGAGGTTAAAACAATTTGGGAGCTGTTTGGAGGTTCTCATCAGCTGAAACAGAGCACAGGTGTGTACCTGGTGGTGGTGGGTTGGGGAGTCCAGGAGGAGGTGGCAGACTCAGGTTCATTGCTGCTGGAGAGCTGCTGGGGTCCAGATTAAAGTAATTGGCGGGGGATTCATGATCCAGTGCTGTAGGTGGTGGCAGAGCTAAAACAAACACATTGAGGTTTATTACAAGGCCATTCAGAATGGTTGTATAAGAATTTCTCTGCCAGTCGCACAAACACACCTGCTGGCAGACCCGGTACAGGTTCCAGTTTGGTGCCCATCTCACTGTACCCCTCCCTGACATCTGTTCCTTTAGCGGCCTGAGAGCGACCCCACTTCACCACCAGCCTGCGGCCGTTGATGATGAGCTTGTTGAAGGATTTCTCAGCGGCGAGCTCCGCACCCTGTCGCGTGGAGAACTGAATGAACGCGCACTGCTGCCTCTGAACCAGCGTGATGCTCCGAATCTCACCGAACTGATAGAAGTGATTCCTGCAGACGACACCACATGAAATACGTTTAAACAGTTTCAATATGAACTGACATTTAATTTGAGGTCATTCATTTGCACAGCATACACAGTCAACAAGCTCCCAACACAACCTTTGTATCAATGTCAAACCAAACACACATTTGAGTCTCACCTGAGGTCAGAATCTGTGATGTCTTCTCCCAGGCCTCCTATGTATAACGTAGTGATGGCCGTGTCATCGGGCAAGTCCAGATGAGGCATGGTGGTCCCTCTCTTCAGGAGTTTATTGGCCACCGGGTCGTTGATGCCGTAATAACGATCTTTAATGTTCTGATCGGCCAGAGGATCGTCTGGATCTGTGGGCTTCTCATGCCTGATGTGAAAAGCATTTTTAACCGACAGTCCGTTTTTGGTGAATCACTGCTACAACATCTCCACCATGTGGAGGAATTAAGGTCTGACCTGTATGGACACTCCTCGCCTCTCTTGCACTCTCCCTTCACCCAGAAAGAGCAGATGTGAGGTCTGTTACGTGTGTAGTACGGTGCTGTTCGGGCCAGTTTGAGCAGAATGTCACTGGAGCTCTGAGCTTTACCCAGCATCCCCACTGGTCTCGTACCATCAGAATTCTGGATCTGGACACAAAATCAAGATATTTATATCGTTTAAAAAGCTTTATTCTCTTGCGATTTACATCTTCATCGGTTTTATAAGAAAAATACACAAGAGCAGGTGAACATTCAAATTGATTCACAACACAAGATCATGAAAGCGTTTCGCAAATGTATTTGTATTAACAAGTAAACATTACCTCTCTCTCCATATTCTGAGTGTAATATTCCTTGTTCACATCCGATCTTGGCATTTCGTCTTTAATGGACAGACTTGTGTCTCTGACCTGAATAGGAAGACCTGTAAAACAACAGCGGAAATAATGAAGCTAAACACAGTTATAGCTTTCTGAAATCTGTCAAATAATCTCATGATGGTGTGACAAGTAAATCTGAACATATGAATGATTTCTCCCAGAGTTCCACATACAACAACGATGTGCATTTAATTGATTGAGTAGTTCTGTTAAAAGGCGCGTTTAAAAACAAAACACTTGTATCACTTAAAATTAAAAGTGAGAAACCTACCGTACTCCAGGTCCAGCAGACAGGTCTGGCACACGTTCTTCATCTTACTGCAGGTCTGACAGACTTCGGTCTTCTTAAAGCGCATCCGCACACCAGGACACCAGCGGAAAACAGTGAAGGGACGCGCACAGATCTGACGGACAAAAAACACTCACCAGTTATTTCTCTTGACAGAACCAGTATTCTTTGGTTATTGCAATATTACCAAATGTCACACCCAGATCTCACCTTACATTCTTTACCATACTTTTCCTTAGTCTGCAGAAAGAAAGAGAAACGTCACGTTATAAAATGAAAGCTACTTCAATTTCACGTACACTGATGGGAATAGTTTAAATATTCACAAGACCACATGACTGACTAATGACTAGAATTAAAGTCTTTCTTGTACAATCTGTCTTAGTACTTTTTTCAATGAACAGATGACATGACACATAAAAGAAAGTAGTAATTATTTAGCAAGGGGAAGTGGACTTACCATACGAATGTATGGATTTTCCCCCAAACATGTTTGACAGAGAATAGGGAAGTCCTGCAGAAAAATGTTTAAAAGATCACAAGATCAGACTTCTTTTGCTCTCAACTCCTCTGCGATGAACATGTTTTCAGTTACAATTTGAAATGTATTAATCCATGCGGGGTTTTTTGTAAGTAACAAAACAAATTTCTAGTTGGTGAATTTAGTGTAAAACTTATAAAAGTCAGACTTTATTTGATAAAATAGCCTGGTATAACATTTTATAAGTTATTTACAAGAGTAGTAGAAAGGCCGTTCTTTAAATAATTTTAGAAACAACATTGTGTAAAAGAAAATTCTAATAAAAAAATGGCATTACAGTTAAAAAATACTTTCCTATGTTCCTTGTTTATAGGCGGTTTCAGCTTAACAACATTAACAAACATTACGGAGCATGCGCAATTTTTGTGTTGTCCCCCAACTTAACTTCCGGTACATTTTCACAAACAATAGAGTGCTTGTAGATTATTTCTGATAACGTCAAAACAAACCGAGAAGAACGTTACTTGACTGAACTTGTCTCTCCAATATTTTGAATTTATTGATAGCAAGCTCTTCAAGTGTGACCAAATACAGGACACATTCAAATTTTTGTTTATTTATTAAAATAAACGCAACAAGACTCAACAAATCGTTTATATAATACAATTATTACACAATGAAATAATACTATTAATTAACATTAATATAAATAGTTACATATTATAAGACACTAACCAAACACAAACCGGAAGTTAACTGGGAGCCAGGCGCGCGTGCGGCATGAAACGGTCTATATGAAGTTTTGTGGGTTTATGATGCTGAATAAACTGGAGATGTCTGTAAATTATCTTCTCTACAGGATCAAACATGTCATTCACTTCATTATAAGAGCTAAATATAGTTTCAGCAATCACAGCACACTGATATCTGTATTACTCTCAGTCCTGCTGTCTTAACATTACACACTACACGTTTCTTAGACTCACAAAAAACTGAGGTGTGAGGTTCCATCTCCAGACAAGAGGTACCATTAACGACGACAACTGCTTATTTGGCTTTGTATAAACAAAACGGCGTGCGCTGTGTTTAGCGCTGATATAAGCAACACAACAGCTGGAGTCATAAAAACAGAGACGGAACATAAAAAGTTCGGAGTGGACCGATCGGCGTAACGTTATGCCATGAAAGTATGAAACAATTACCTTACAATAACATTATTTAACATACTTAATAATACATATAATATAGCAACAAATATAAAAGAAGCAAACGGGTTAACGAGAGTATTTCTGCTACACTAAATGCATTTCCAGACATCTAGGGAGCACGCGCGAGATCATCTTCAGCTCTTCCTTCAGTCAGTTGACAATATTTCGATAAAACACTCTTTAGTGAAATCAACTGACATGTAGACAGATTACTGATGCTGCATGTTGTGTGTTTCGAGTTTAATAAACAGTAAACGTACCGAATCTTCCCAATTTTGTCTGTTGTATGTGTTTGAGCCTAGGGACGTCGCCATCTTCGGCGCGCAAGGACCCGGCGGATGTGACGTCACCACGACAGGATGATGACGTGCATCTTTAAAATATAAAAGTGCCACACGTTATATCCAGACACTTTGAATTAATTGTAAAAATAAAACTCACCAGTTGTGTACAACATCTGGATGTATTTAATTTGTGAATATTATTGTGTAGTTATTTTTTGTAATAGACAAGAAATTACAAGGAGACGATATTACAAATTAAAAGACAACGGATATTAGAATGATCATATTAAAAAAAAAAGAGTTCGAATACAAATAATGCAACAGAATATGCATTAGTTTAAATTGTATAGTTATGCTTAAATGAACAACCTACAGTCAAAATCATAGTTATATATTCCACATAAAAAAATATTGTGTTGTCATTTTATCAGCTCTTTTAGTGTAACAAGAATAAAACACTTAAGTTTCATTAATCATGAAATGCATTTAATATCAATCATTTACATATTTTACATGCAAAATGCACATTCAAATATTTTTTAATGTATGTGGCATTTAAAATTAAAATGTTCATTTACATTTAATCGCAGTCTACTGATGTTTTAGACCACACATTTTTATGAAAACTGATTTGGCTTCAAAATAGAACACATAACAGAAATGATAAAGCTCTGAGTCAAATATACAATATTAAAAACATGGGCATAATAAAGAGAATATTACAGTGAATGAGTAAAGCAGAAAACATGAATGAAACATCAGGACACGTTCAAAAAGCTCCTGTATTCTGTGATGCAGAAAATCACTGCAAAATAATGTCACACGTGCATGGTATTACAATTTTAAAATACACCATAAAATTATTTTACATTAAGCTTTCACATAAATAAGTACTTGTGTGACAAACAATTGTAGATTTGTTAACATTAAACTCACTTTTTAATTTAAAGCCAACAATAAAGATGGTTCTCTTTTAAATATTTCATGAACAAATGATGACATAAGTACACAGTGTATTCATAGTTCAGGATATTTCCCCGAGGCTGTGTTTAAACTCAATGGCTGTTTACCAATAACAAAAATTGTCCTTATGTTTTAATAACGATGCATTCAGGACAAACAAAAAGTTAATAAAACCAAACTAGAAGACAAAACTGAAACTGTCCCACTCTCCACATATTGATTCTGAGGTATAGCTGGCTTTGTAAGGTGAAATGATGCGTGTATGCCGTGTTTTTCTCTCTCCTGAATAAAACTCAAAGGCAGTTGATACCCAATAAGGCACATTTTTCCCTGAGACGATATCAAATAACGCACAAACACACAAGACCATTGCATCGTACCACTGCATGTGTTAATATCAAACATGTCCAATAAGAAAAATATTTCCATAGAATAAGGCCACAAACTTTTACATTTTAATGTTAGGCGTTGGCACATTCCCTTCATTTTAAAATAGTCGAAAAGTCAAAACTCTGGGATATTTTAATCCGCCAGGGCCTTTCATCAAAGGAGATGTGAACCATCTGATGAACCTGTTCAAGAGACAGGCCTGATCTAGTATATATCATCTTACTCACAAGTGTGCATACAACTGAAGTCAGTGTAGAATCAAGTCTAAAGTCTGCAAGTCTGTATCAGTTCTGTCAGCTCAAGTTCAGTCAGCACCAGAGTGACCGTTTTACATTTTAATGCTGGAGTAAAGCTCATCGATCTGTTTCCTGAAGCAGTTCCTGAGCTCAGCACGTTTGGCTTTGAGGGTGGGCGTCAGAAGACCGTTTTGAACTGAGAACATCTCAGTGTGCAGAGCGATGGCCTTCACCTGAAAGACGAAAAGATGAAACAACATTAGGACATTTTTAACTCGCCGTTTTTCACTTAAAAAGAGAATCACTTATTCATCACAGCAGTTGCTGGCAGTTTAAGGGTCAGACTAGAAATATTTTGACTTGTCTAGACAAATGAATGTGCCAATTAATTTGCAGCATAACCACAGAAAAAAAGTGCAATTTTGTGCTTCTATTGCTTTAAGTTTTCTTATACACGTGTATACACCGGACGCGACACGAGACTTGTTCTAAAGGGATTGTCGCGCCACATCCAGTGTGAACAAAATGTTAAATTATAATGCGTTCTTTTGTCTTTTATCGCATCGTGCCGCGTCCGCTGTAGACCCGCTGTTAGGGTTTAGCTTTCTTAATTTTAGATTTTTTACTTCAATATGGAGGTAACGATTCACTCAGCTCACGATGCGATGTGATTCATGACTGGGATTTATTTTTACAAAATGAGTTGAAACAAATTAGAAATGAACAACTTCTCTCGCATTATTTCTTAAATGCTTCACGTTTCTTCGTATAATAAAATGTTTTATTTCAAATAAAAAACTAAACTGCAATTTTAAAACAAATTAATAATAGAAAAAGTCTCTTTAATATAAACAAACTAATACGGTCTGTGTTATTCTTGGATTTTTTTGCATTTAAGAAATATCAGCATGTCCATGGTTTGCAGTGAATATGGCCGCCCCTGCTGTTCAAAAAAAAATTTTCACACCTCAACCGATTTTAATCGTCACACATTATAATCGATTTTTAACCGGCTCACAGTGAACATTACAAGATTCATTTTATTTTCTTCAAAATATCCTGAAACAATAATATCACAAACGCCCTTCATGTCACGATATATCCTTGACAAAGCATTTAATTTAACGGTTCAATATCAAGGTGTCACTGACCTGTTCAAAAGACTTGAGGCCACTTTCTTTACCCAGTTTCACAAGGTCTTCCAGAATGGCTTTCTTCACATCCTGACAGGACAAATGAAACATTCAACATTTACACTATGATTTTACTTTATACTCAAGTATAGTCTTCACACTTTTTTATATAATGCAAATTAAGAATAGGAGTAAATGGTTGTACGGCAGTTTAATCAATACCTTATTTCTGCACAATTCTTCAAACGATCCCTCAAACCCTCTCTTTTTAGCCCAGCCAGGTAGAAAGTCTGGATCAGGAACTAGGATGGCGACCAGACATGCCTGAAGAGGAAGAGAGAGAGGAGACAGATGAGAATACATCATTACTGAGGGTTATAATGAAAAAAATCATCGGTGCGAGTGAGTGACGTCCTCTCACCTGCAGACTGTCTCCATGTACGAAGGCCTGCATTACAGCTTCACTCCTGATGTAAATATTCTCAATCTTCTCTGGGGCGATGTATTCTCCCTGAGCCAGCTTAAAAATGTGCTTCTTGCGGTCCACAATCTTCAAAGTGCCGTTCTGTGAAGATGAAATATATCCAGGGAAGAGATGAGGGAGTGTCGAGCGAGGGAACTGAGATTAATAGCAATGATATCTAGTATCTTTAAAAAAAAAATGCACGTATGACTTTTTTGGTGCAATTATAATTACACAGCTTTACATTTTAATGAAGGGTAGAAATACATTTTGAACATTGAAATGCTGCAAATGTGCATAATTGCAATGGTTTGCGACGGCATCGTACCGGCAGCCACCTGCCGATGTCTCCTGTGTGGACCCAGCCGTCTTCATGGAGAGTCTCTTTAGTCTTCTCTGGATCTTTCAAATATCCCAGAAAAACATTTTGTCCCCGCACGCACACCTGACAGAAACAAGCAGAGATTTAGTCAAGTGTGTGTTAAGAACCACACAAACTATAAACACACACATACGCACCTCTCCCTCGCCATTACTGGCGTAATAATTCATCTCGGCCACATCCACCAGTTTGATGTCATTACAGGGAAGAGGAGGTCCCACATGACCTTCAATGACACAACACGATGATGACATAACATGATAACATCAGCAAGTACACTCTCACACATCCGTGCCCTTATTTTACATTTTCAGGTTTAAACGGTCTCAAGTTATTTAATCTAATTCCAAACGTGATAAAACCTTCCTTTGGGTAAACATGAGGCATATATTTTATATTATTCTTATAAAATAATAATCTCTTTTTGACGGAAACAATGAAGAAAGTCTGGGTAAAGTATGTTCTGATTTAGTTTGTGTGTGTTACCTGCCGTCCAGTCTCCTGGTACTGTGGTTGTGCTGCCCGCGGTGCATTCAGTCTGCCCGTAACCTTCATAAAACTACAAGGACACAAACTCTTACTTATATTTATTAAAGTGAATTGGCTTTGACGTCCTCAAATGTAGGATTAGTTAACTCCGTCTTACCTGACAGCCCAGTGCAGCTCTTAGGAAGGTGAGAACGGGGGCTGAAATGGGTGCAGCTCCGGTCAACATCATTCTGACGTGACCTCCAACACTGGCCTGCAGGGGGCAGCAGAGACCACGGTCACACCATGATAACATATTTGCTTTTAAGAAGTTGCATTTTAAGAAGTTGCATTTTAAGAAGTTGCATTTTAAGACATCATTAGGACATTTTGAAGGCATATTTAAAAAGTAACAAACAGCTTGATGTGACCTGGACTTTCTTGAAGATGATCTTGTCCCACAGACTGTCTCGTCTCATAATCCCGCTCTTCATCTCGGCCTCTTTTCTTCTAAACGCAAACTCCAGAATGCGTCTCTTCAGAGGAGTGTTGGCCTGCCCATAGATCTACGAGAGGGTTTCACTACATTAATGCTAAACTACAGACGTAAGAGGAAAGACACGTGCCACGTCAAAACCTTTACTATGAAGTTCAATCCAGTCACACTTCTTTGTGCCGTTATTGCAAGTTACAAGTATGAATGTATCTGTATGCAAACCTTATCGAACATGCGATTCAGTAAACGGGGAACCACAGGGAAAACGGTGGGCTTCAGGGTCGTGAGGTCATCCATCAAGGCCCGAATGTCACCCTGAAAGTATCCAATACGAGCACCGTGTGCCAAGACCACACCCTGAAGGGTTAAAAACACACAACACGAGTTAAAAACTTCCTATAATCAATGGTTTATAAAGGAGTGAGAAATTATTTTTACTTCAGACACAAAAAGTAAAGTGTGCTATGAACATATGAACCAAAGAAACAATTCCAATTCTGCCACTTCTGTCCCAAGGACTTTATATGTATAAATAAATATGAATGAAAATTATTTCAAACATAGATTTTATTAGTAAGCAAAGTGTAAAATCTTTTTTTTGCATTGTTGTGTAACTCCATGCCTCAAATACATTTACATGGATTAAAATATATATATATATATATATAATATCTTCGATAAAAGCACATTTTTGTTCCCCTAACCCATAAAAAAAATGAAAAACTGAGTTTCTTCGTGCTATTAGCATCCACAGAATGTGGCAATATATAATTTATTTGCTAAGTTTATGCTAAAAAATCTCACTCCTGTTACTTTCGGGCCATTTTATTCAAAGCGACTTACAATTGATAGCAATGAGAGCAATGAGAGCAATTGGAACAAAAAACATAAACGCAGTAAAACTGGTCTCAAAGCTAAGGTTTTTTTAAGGAACTTATAAACCTTGTAAAAAATGACTTTAAGTGCTTGAGATGGACCAATACTCATTTTAAATAGTTAAGTATGTGTGTTAGTACATTCCGTTTTGAAAAAAGTTTTTTAATTTTGCCATCTCAGAGAAAACATACCTGCACGACTCTCTCAAACATGTGGGCCAGGGGCAGGTAAGAGATGTGCACATCCTGAGGCCCGAGGGGACAATTACTCTAAAACACCAGAGTAAAACCAGATAAATGTCAATCAACGGTCCTGTGGCACACACATCTTCACAACCTCTCTCACAGCACACTGAATAGACATTTAACTGTTCTGGAGTTACCTGAGGTGACACCAATTCAACATATGCAGGAAGATAAATGATTCTATCAATCTAATCTATCTGGTAGATACGTAGAAAATAATGTGTTACTATAGGACAGAATGTTTTCAGTTGCAGTGACAAACAGGCTTTTTGTATGACATTTATTTACGTCAGCTTTTTCTAATAGTAATGTGACAACTGTTCAAATATTTGATGTAAACGGTTCATATAATATTTATACAAGACATTTTTTTGAAAGCCACGACACAGGATACTGTTTGACATATCAACTGCCCAAATGCATTCTGGGTTACATCATAGAGACTCTATGGAGACTTCTGTGGTTTACCTGTGTGACCATAATGAAAGCAGAAGTGTTGGACACAATGTTTCTGTGGGTGAGCATTGCCCCTTTAGGATTTCCTGAGAGAGAGAGAGCGAGAGAGAGAGAGAGAGAGAGACGAGAGACGAGAGACAAGATACGAGAGAGAGAGAGAGAGAGAGAGAGTGTGCCAGAGAGAGAGAGAGAAAGATAGAGAGAGGGAGGGAGAGAGAGTGTCAGAGAGAGAGAGAGAGAGAGAGGGAGAATAAAGTATTTTATAATTATCTAAAACCTAAGAGAAAGAAATGGTGTCGGCATGACTGTGTTTAGCTATTGCATTTAGCCAATGCATACCTTAAACAAGTAGCAAAACATACATTTATTATTTTTATCAAATGTATAGATTATATATATTAAATCAATATATATGGCCTCTCAGTCGGTCACACACACACATTACATTTAGTCATTTAGCAGACGCTTTTATCCAAAAGTGACGTACAGATGAGGGAAACAATGGATGCAATTGGAACAACATAAGGACAACAAAAAGCATAAGTGCAATAAAAATATGATTTGTAAAAAATGACATGATACCTGTAGTTCCACTTGTAAAACAGATAATAGCCAAATCATCAGGCTTGGGAGGCTGCGAGAATAAGAGATATGCAAATGTGTGAGTTAAATACTGAACGCATGAATCTATCCAGACACGTCTGTGACATTTGTCATTTAAATGAGCTCGTGGAAGTGAAAATGAAAGTACAGTACTGACCACAGGCTGCTGGCGATGAGCTCTGCCAATACTCTGTAGAGAGAAGAGAAACTCATGTCATTCATGATCGAGACAGAAGTGGGAATTGGGAAATAACAGAGGTTTCTGTTCGTGTAAAGACAGAACTTCAGATCTGAAAACAAAGAGCAAACTGAATGACTGAATCTTCATGTGGGCACATTCAGTTCTGGTGGATTATTTTGACATTTTCCTTACACTCCTGGATTTGCCTTTCTGATTTACATCATGCAACAACACAATATTTATTGAAACCCAATATTTTAATAAATAAAATAATATTTTTCAAAATCACCCATTCAGTTATTGTAAGAGAGATTAAGAGGTTGTAGGTCTTCCTATAAATAGCACTTGATTGGTGTTTGTGTGTTTACCCTGAACGAGCGCCAGCACCGCAGGTCACCCAGTAATCCCAGCTGATGTCATGACCCCGGACACGGTCACAGACACAACACACACAAACACACACTCCATCGACCTCACGCTCAAATATTTGAGCAGACAATGCTTGCTTTATTCACCTCCGCGTCCTTCAGACTGATGATGTCGACGCCGCACTGCTGTCCTCTGCTCACCAGCTCTGAATCAAAGTCTTCAATGAGAATCACAGTTTTGACCGAGTGCTGACGGCCGGACACGCAGTCCAATAGCAGTCGGGCCTTTTCCGGAACATCACACACCACCGTAGCGATACAAGCTGCACAACACACACACACACTCAGGTAATAAATGACAAATCATTACATTCGTGAATTTGACACGTTTATCCTTATAAAAGTCAATCGTTACTCAACTACAGGATTAAAGAATCAACGATCGTCTTTTCATTATATAAGAACTCAAATTCTCTGCAACTATTTAGTTTTATAATCTTCCCTCAGATCAGTATGAAAGTGCGTTTGACATACCCTTGTCGATGATGTAACTTATGGCCTCCGTGCCCAGCGTGTCGTAGAGAGGAACGGAGATCAGAGAGTAGGTGTAACACGCCAGTTCTGAAATCGTCCACTGTGGAAAGATTTCTGATATTACCGTCAAAACATTTGCTCTTCAGAAAAATCTTGTAACATGCGCCTGAGGTTGAAAAACGGCATCTGTTTCTCAAAGTTTGTGTAATGAAGAACGAGGCAGATAAGCTGTCCAAGTGACTTCGATGGTGGTCTTGTGTTCTCCACAGAAGAAGTTAACATAGTAAAAGAAAGTAAATTGACCTCTGGTCTGTTCTGGGAGAAGATGCCGATGTAAGGGTCTCCGTCTTTGGAGTGTCCTTTGTGAAGAAACACAGACCCCAAATGCTCGGCTCGCTCGACCACCTAAAATACAACAAAAGAAGTTAAAGGAACGTAAATAAAGAGGAGTTAACCCTTTTCTGATGCTTTATATATGAAGTAAGGCACCAGGTAACTCATGGAATGGTAATAATAAATTGAACAGAGTTGAAAAAGAGACAAAGAAGTGTCGACATAGTGGCTGTCCTACCTCTGCGTAAGAAAGCCATTCATATGGCTTCTTTGGTTTTCTGGAGCCCAGGCACGGGCCATTGTCTGAATAAAAAATATGTTCATATAAATATTCTATTTTTGTTGATATAAAATAAACAAAAAAATGATATAATTAGATTCATAATAAATATGTGTGTGGTACATGATGACAGTCCTTGCATTGTTAGGCCTACTGTCTCTTTAAGACAACAGCCCGAGGCTGCTCACTGTCTGACATCACATTCTGAGACACACGAGTCTTTGTTCGTCATGCTTGAGATAAAGCCGAACAGCACGTACCGGACACCCTCATGCCCCTCTGGAAGAACTCGTACAAGGTCTTGGCATCTTCGAAGTAATGGCTCAAAAGCTCGCCTCCGTTTAAAATGGCCGCCCGCCGAGCAAATTCCCCACCCTGTGAATAAAAAAACTGAACGTCCGAAGGAGAGCACAAATATTATATCTGTGATTTGACCTCTGTTTGTACTGACCGGCAGCTCCAGAGACTGCATGCGCAGGTCACAGGGCGCTTTCAGGGCTTTGGGTCTGGTGGCGAACCAGTAAGCCGTGACGGCGGTGAAGGCGCCCATGCCGATGAGCGTGTTGGTGGAGAGACTGCGGATGTAGTCCCTCACCTCGGCCAGCTCCGGGACCCTCAGCTGCTTCAACAGCTCGTGAGTCTGCATGACTGTCACCTGCTCAATCTGTCAGGAAAGTTTGAAAAAGACAAGGCAGATTATATATGTATAGATGTTTTTGTACTTTAACATTGTTTGACATATGACGATTAAGAAACACAAATGCCCTCCATTCCTAAATGTCTGTAAGAACTGATCAAGGGTCAAACCGATTAAACTGGAATTTAAAGGGATGGATCAAACTTAAATACAATTTCAGAATCCTGGTCATTGTCATCTGATCACGAAATCAAACATGATTTTCTTAAAAACACTTGTATAAACAAATTCCCTTTATAATAATTTAAAACAAGTTATGGTATGTTTAAATTTCTAAACTTTTATTGACAATTTAACAATTATATTTGACAAAAATATTTTTTTTATTTTGTATTTAATTTGGTTTTTTTTTATTTTCTCATTATCGTAACCATTTTAAACTGTCAATCTCATTGCATGTTTTGATAAAAACAAGTGAAGCCATGATGCCTAGCCGGGTTTTTATTAATAATACATAAGGGATAACTGAATTATATTTTAATAGAATTTTATACATATAGAATTTCTTCAAATGTGGAAAACCTGTATTGGTCATGAGAAGGGAATAAGTAATATACATAGCGTGAAAAGACAATATTATGTTTTTAAATAAAATATATAAAGTAATCTGTTAACTTGTTAGCCAAACAACGTTTTTTTCCATAATATTTTATTTTATAAATGTTTTGTCCAAGGTAGAGAACACAATAATCTTTATTATGATACATTTTTTGTGTTATCAAACTGTTTGTTTTATAAGTCAGATCTTGACTGCCATGATGTTTCAGAGGTTTCGTGAGAATCACCCATCGTATGGTTGATATCCTGTCTGTGACTCTTTCTTCAGTGGAACACAAAAGAAGATATTTTGAGAAATGTCTCTGTGGTTTTGTATTCATTCAATGGAAGTCAATGGGGTTCTGTGTTGTTCGATTATCGACATTCTTCAAAATTTCTTCCTTTGTGTTCTGAAGGGTGATTAAATAAACAAAGAATTTCCAAAAGTTGGGTTGTACTAATCTTTTTCCAGCACAAATGTTTTCCTGTACCCATGCAAGGCGTCACGCCTCTAATGTTACACATCATTAACCCAAATCAACTTTTGAACAAAACCAGAAAAGAACTAAACCCCGTGCTCTTATTTCAGCAAAACTAGAATAAATGCACAAAGCTTTCAATTGAGGCTTGAATGTCATGAAATGTCATCATTAATTCATACTTTCTGATGTTTTGCCGTGTTAAATGTTTTCATCACTATCAAGCATCAAATTCTGATTAACGTTTCATTTGCATCTGTTTAACAACAGCATGAGCGAGCAGACAGAAGTCACCTTAATCAAGCGTGTGACTCATGTGAGGACGTGTGACCCCTTTAACCTCTCACCTACTTCTATTATTACTGCCCGGGGCAGATCATTCTGAGAATCTGCCCTCAGTACACTGCACTTAACACACACAGCAACTTACACACAATACCAGAGGTTAAATATATAAAGTCACATGAAACACTTCAACATCTTTGAATTTAACTCCAGCGAAAGTTAAATAATGAACAAGGACCGCATGCGGTTCCTCAACCTTCATATCATTTGAAAACCTCTCATGATCTCAGCACAGCTCATCTGAGCACTGACACCAAAGTCAAAGCGTCTCATTTGTTTAGCAAGTCTCAGCATGACTTAAATACAACACGAAACACACACACAACTAAACACGCTTTACCTGTGAGGAGCGAAATGAGGTCTGAGCTGTGCCAGCAGAATCAACGCAAGGGGAAGGTGAACTAACCTGGTTCGAGTGGGATGAACTACAGGATGAGTTTTATGTGCAACAATGACTCGGACCCATTCCGGCCCCTTATTGGACACGCTCTTAGAACCTGCAGTCAGCCAATAGGAAAGCAGCAACTGAGCAACAATTCCACTGATGAGACGCCATTGTTATTGTGTCAATCATCAACTTATACATTTACTATAATCACTGATTACATAATGTAACGCCGTGAGTCATGTGATCGGTGATCATAACCAATTTAACCAGTTTGACCAATATACAGGTCGTTGTTTTGGGTCAGACCCTGGTTCCAGCACTAGTGTCCAAACTTTCCAGGGCAAAGGTAACATGACCATGGTCACGTCCTTTAAACTCTTCTTGCCACTGTGGGGTGGGTGGGGTGTGGGGCACAGACCAATGACAGACCCTGAGACCGGTCACCCGATGGAGGGCGACCAAGCAGACACCACTCACACGACCCCTCCCGGAGCGAGCTTCTATTTAAAAACAGTGGCACAACAAATGGAAAACCGATCGAGATATTGAAAGCATGCGATCTGTGACAACATGCCTGGAGAGAGTACCTGTGACTCAAGAACAAGAAGTTACAAACTCATTTAAAAGCAGATGTAGGCAAATAATCACGCTCTCACGGGATTCCTTTGATCAGAGGTCAAACGTCAGCGCAATCTCAGGGTCAAGGGTTAACATCAGGCACAGATACTATTACGCAAACATCAACCGTGCAACTTTTGCAATGAAAAAACACGTTTGAAGGGTTTTCCATTCATATATTTTAATATGGGAAATAACATATTCAATTCAAGCTTCACTTTGGTGAGATTCACGCCACAATTGTGCAATCGAAATATAATTTTATTCATTTGCATAGTTTCAAAACCCAGAGGAAGACAGCATAGCATCAGACAGTCTGATGATCTCAATGACAGAATCAATGAGGTTTATCAATTCTGATCGGCTCACATGAGCGACAACCATCAGTTAATCAATTCTTAGCATTTAAGCAATCTCTTCTCACAAAAGTGTATCACATGAATGAAAATCAACTCATTAAAGTGCATGCAAACATTCTGTCTAAACCCTATCATTTACTAACTGTCATAATCAGCTGCACAATTAAAGTGATACTTCACCCAAAAAGTCTGTCTTCGTCTACAAATCTGTGTAAATGTCCTTGTTCTGATGAACACAGAGAAAGATATTTCAAAGAATATTTATGACTAAACAGTTCTTGGACCCCATTGACTACTGCCATAGCAGAAAATATAATTTTATAGTTTTTTTGGTGTTTTGAAGATATTTTGAAGAATGCGGGACAGCAAACAGTTCCGGGGCACGTTTGACATTCATTGTTAGTTTTCCTACTATGCGAGTCAATGGGGACCAAGAACTGTTTGGTTACAAGCATTCTTCCAGATATCTTCCTCTGTGTTCAAGCAAACAAACAAATATGTACAGGTTTGGAACAACTACACAGCGAGTCATTCTTGACGAAGTCTTCATTTTTGGGTGAACTGTCGCTTTAAACACATTGATAAGCTTTTATGTAAATATGTAGCAGCGTGCCAATCTATGAGTAAATAATCTTAATAACTATAATAAACACACGTACTACAGACATTCAAAGCAGTTTTATCTTATATAAGCACATTCAAAAGAGCCTCAACATCTCGGACCTCTCTGAGGTCTATTGTGCATCTGAGTGTTGACAAGATATAAGATGTCAACGAAAAATACCACCAAGGTATGTGTTTCAGGTGCATTTCCAAATACCCAGATATTTAAAAGGACTCACGTAGTTTAAACGTAAGTGACCTTCATAGAAATATAAATCCATGCAATCACGGTTGGCATCTGATCTGTTGACTAGCAACACAGTGGTCAAACTAAACAAGTTCTGCAAGAATGAATCATATTGTCTTAAAACACAACATAGCAAACCAAGCAAACCAACCCCTGACAACAGCAGAGACCTGATGTGGCACTTTATGATTCAAGTATACACCACATCTACATTACACATACTGCAACAGAAAGAAGGGATTCTGCTGATAGACCGATCCACGAGACAGATATCCACCAATGAAACTCTTTTGGTTAATGCTAAACCTCAACACAAACCATCTCCCAGGTGATCTCTCAGGTGATGCTGGGATTGAACACAATAAAGAGAAACATGGCTGTTATGAAAGAACAAGGTCATAAGGACACAAGAGTGACCTCGTGCATGCATTCAATAGCAACCACACGAATTCAACTTCCAGACGTTATATTTTCTGTCAAAATCAAGTAATCCTGTCACATGCATGATGCAGTTTAAATAAAAAGCGTCATGGCTGGATACAGTCAGAGACATGACACACGATTCATTGAACATATACATTGAACATGATCTCTAACTGTTAAACCACATCATTTGCACGGGTGAAACGACAAAACAACACTTAACTAACAGCTAAATAAAGCTTGAAATACGTCACATAGGACGAAAGCAGAATTTAAAGTGTGCTCGTCTCATTACAGACACGTCGCAATAGTTCTGAACATGTCAACAAACGCGTTTCATTATGCAGCACAAAACCTCAACCCTTAACACACAATAAAATACTATTAAATATTAATCTAATATCTTTTTGATTTGTACTGACCTGAACGAGCCTGTATGATTCAGACCACACACGTGCGTTTGATTATTTGACCGAGAGCGGCTACAACTTTTCCGTTGTGTTCCGTGACCAAAATTTCCGCCAATCAGAGGCGCCGTTTGAATGGAGCGACTGTTAGGGAGCTTGTGATTGGTCAGTCGTTTGACTCGCAGTAACCCTGCTCTCACGGACACGTTTACCTTTGTACAGACTTTCACGAGTGCGGGAGCGCGCACAGGTGCGAGCGCCTCTATCGATAAATAGATTGAGCTGTCGTACGTTACTAAATATTTTAACATGTTACAATTTGACCGGATTATCATTGCATGCATTAAATGCGCATATTGTTAAATTCCTTCTTATTGCATCTTTGATTATCGTCCACTTTTCAAAGTTTGTCCTTCTTTTGTGATTTATTTTAGATTTGATTGTCATTGTAAATTCTTGTTTTTATGCCCTTTAAAAGGTTTAAAAGTCATTTTGTTTCTGAAAGCCAGAAAATCAAGCCCTGGAATGTCTTTATGCAATGTGCATTAACTGAGGTGAACGGGTTTATTGATCAATATAACAGTTTATAAAATGTGGTGGTTATCTTTGAAAGCATGTCAACCCTGAGCAGTTTTAAGGGAGTGACGATTATCAATGGAAGAGATAAATTCACTGACATGACCAGAATTTAAAGGTATAATTGCGTCACCTAGTGGTAACATTAAGGACTACCCATTTTGAACCTTAGCATCACTTAATTGATTGCATTTTATCAACGTCCTGAATAATAATTCTATCACTAAACAGCTGAGATTTTCTATTTTACTTGTGAAAAATAAAATAATAAAATCTTAACATGTGACATTTCTTTTAAAGTGACATTAACTTTGCTATCCTAACTATGCCTAGTTGCAGTTTAGAATACACTCACCTAAAGGATTATTAGGAACACCTGTTCAATTTCTCATTAATGCAATTATGGTGGGGGTGTAATGGTGTGGGGGATGTTTTCTTGGCACACTTTAGGCCCCTTAGTGCCAATTGGGCATCGTTTAAATGCCACGGTCTATCTGAGCATTGTTTCTGACCATGTCCATCCCTTTATGACCACCATGTACCCATCCTCTGATGGCTACTTCCAGCAGGATAATGCACCATGTCACAAAGCTCCAATCATTTCAAATTGGTTTCTTGAACATGACAATGAGTTCACTGTACTAAAATGCCCCCCACAGTCACCAGATCTCAACCCAATAGAGCATCTTTGGGATGTGGTGGAACGGGAGCTTCGTGCATCCCACAAATCTCCATCAACTGCAAGATGCTATCCTATCAATATGGGCCAACATTTCTAAAGAATGCTTTCAGCACCTTGTTGAATCAATGCCAAGTAGAATTAAGGCAGTTCTGAAGGCGAAAGGGGGTCAAACAGAATATTAGTATGGTGTTCCTAATAATACTTTAGGTGAGTGTATATATAGTGTATATTTATGATTGTAAAACCATGTACTTTATAAGATACACCCAAAAAATCATCCACCCACCAGATGGCAGTCAGTCTCTCCGGTGGAAAGAACATTAGCTCAGTTAACATGAACTTGATAAAAAACTAATGAAATCTTTTAAAAACGAGTTTATTTAGATTCCAAAGATCAGTTGCCATAAAAAACACTGTGTATTGAGAGTTTGTTTTTGTAACCAGAATTTTAGCAGCAAACAAATACCGCCACATACAGTACACACCAAAACAAGATGACTTCTTATTGCTTTACTTGCCCTTCTAGCAGAGAGCAATGTAAAAGAACTAGGTACGAACAGCAAACATAACTGATCAGAAATGATTATAGAATCAATTATTCCTTAAATATTCATTGCACAGGGATGCAAGGTCACATTAGAAACGGCCAGAGTCATGTTAACACAACGAAACGGTTCGGCTGCCCAACATCACTTTTCAACATGTGTGAACAAAAGTTTCAATTCATCCGGCTCCTATAAAGAAACTGTAAAAAAAGTAATGTGTTTTGTCAGCAGCATTTATAAAAAGTCTAGATGTACTTCATGTTTTGTGTTCATATCCTGTTTGACATGATTTTCAGATTAAGTCTTTTGAAATAGGATTTCATTTTGCAGAACTTGCGCTTCTGTTTCTTTATTTTTCTTTTTCGGGGGTAAAACGCCTCCCAGTTCTCGTCGTCCCCCACCCAAGGGCCCCAAGCCCCTCCGTTTCGGCTAGGGTCTGCTCTAGGGTCCTCAGAAGGATAGCGCACTGGAACTGCGGTCCGATTATAATACGCCAACCGGGCAAGCAGCTGTTTGACAACGTCTGGCCTCTGCTCTGCAAGATCATAGCGTTCGTAAGGATCATCTGCCACATTGAACAACCACAAAGACTTCTTTGGTTCCACGTGGCGTTCTAGGGTCCACCAGGTCTCTGGGAAGTTTCCCAGCATCTGCGTAGGGGTCCAGTCTCCATATCCGGGGTCTCCGGTCAAGAGCTTCCAGTCTCCCACCCGGACGGCCGCCTGCACGGCTGTATTCCAGATCCCAAAGCCGGCTTTTACGGATCCGTGACGGGCGGCGTTGTAGAGCGGGTCGATGTTATGAAGGATCTCGTGGCGTGGAGACTCTTTGCCATCACTGATGGTTTTCCACATGTCGTATCCGTCCAGCCTCTCGGTTTGGGACACGTTCGCACCTGCAAGGCCCACGAGTGTCGGGTACCAGTCGGTGATGTGGACCAGAGCTCTGCTGACTCTCCTTCTACGCCTCAGCAGGGGACTGTGGACAAATCCGATGCCACGGACGCCCCCTTCCCAGTAAGTTCCCTTCCTTCCCCGCAGAGGCCAGTTACTCCCACCGAAAAGAGGCTGTCCTCCGTTATCTGAGGAGAAGACGATGACGCTGTTCTTGTAGTAGCCGTATTTGCGGAGCGCGTACGTCACGTTCCGTACCGCCTCATCCACAGCTGAAACCATCCCGGAGTACTTTCGGCGGAAGACGTTCCCCATCCGTCGATACGGGTAGACGTACTCCCTGGGAGACTGTAACGGAGTGTGAACGGCTTGGAAAGAGAGGTAAATAAAGAGAGGCTGCGATGAAGGATCATGGGACGCCAGAATCTTTCGGACCCTCTGGGTGTACATGTGCGTGGAGTAACGCCCTCCCTGACCCCACGCCACTCTCTCACCGTCGTGAAGGTCATACCCACAAATCTTTGGGCCGTCACAGGACTTGTACGTGTAATAGTCCACGCTGCCCGTCAGCGAGCCGAAGTACGTGCTGAATCCCCGGCGAGTGGGCAGGCATTCCCGCTTGTAGAAGCCCAGGTGCCATTTGCCAACCATGTGAGTCGAATATCCCAGGTCCTGCAGACGCTGCGGTAATGTCCTGAGGTCAAAGGGCAAACAGCTGGGCTGCCGAGAGCGAATTATCGAGTGCTGGAGACCCGTATGGATCTGGTATCTAAAGCAGAATGATTTTAATTACACGTATCATCTGCAGAATCACACAGTAACTCCTTTTGTCTTTATGGTATAGATTCCAATCTATAAAGATTTGTTTGTAAATACATCTTTGTCTGATTGACACAGATGTGTATGATATACAGTAATTCTAAATCAAAATAATTATAAAATCACTAGAAATCACAAAGCACTGTTGGTAAGCCATCTTTATATATATTATAAATTATATATTTAGCTGTCTTAATTGTTGCTGTATTACCCATATGATAGTGCTATGGTACTGAATAAGTACCAAACTTTTACACCGTAATAATACAATTCTCTTACAATTGCAAATGTTTAAAAGAAAGTTGGTTACCTGCCAGTGATGAATTGACTCCGCGATGGTGTGCATATGGGCTGAATGTAATAGTTCTCCAGCTTGACTCCCTCTGCAGCCAGTCTGTCCAGGGTCGGAGTGTGGATGTCGGGGTTGTGATAGCCGATGTCGTTAAAGCCCTGATCATCAGTCATAATGAAGATGATGTGAGGGCGCGGATGGTTTGGCTGCTCGACCTGATTCGGGCTCGTCCAGTCCCAGGACAGATAACCCAGACTGAGCAGACTGATAACGGAGAGCCCAGTGAGAGCCGATACTGTCATGACAACAAGTTTAAAGCGACTAAACGATGCTGAAAACCATGAATGCCGCGCTGGACATTCGTGCGTAATAGTTTGGCGATGTATGTGCGCCCTGAGGCTCTGGCACCGATCCCGTGGGTTGTGCTTCAAAACTTACTGAGTGATCTACAGAAGCATCACGACGCCCCAAAACGATGCATGCGCCCTATAAAGTAATGCGCGCGACTCTTGTGTCCAAATATGCCGCGCGCGCCTGTGACGCTCCAAAAGTGCGGTTCTCGTCTACGACGCCTCAAAAATGGTGCTAATGCATGTCAAGCCCCAAGGACGTACACGTGCCTGTGACTACCCAAAAAATTTTGCACGTGCGTGGGTGACACCCAAAAATGTTGCATGCGCCATAAAGGAATGTTGCAAAATGATGCAGACGCCAATTATAAATATGATTATTCACTTGTGATATAAATCTTCGTTGCATTTTTAAGAAAAATTATGTAGTTCCATACATCTGATCCTCCCCAAAAGAATCCATAATGCACATGCTATGCAGGCAGCTCACAGGGTTTGAACACAGCCACGGATCAGGTTTCCTGTGCTTAAGACCCCACTGCCCCTTAAGTCAAAAATACAAGGATTCAAAAGAGAGATGTTCTCATTCTAGGAGAGATTTCTCTTTCCACTTGTGATCTCATTGTTTGGACAAGGATAACACAACTATTGCCATCTGTGATTTAGAGTTGTTTGGAGGTTGTCTGCTTTTTCATTTTGTCTGCATTATGATCTGTCTTTTAAGACCTCTTTATATGTCCAATCTACAGTAATCTTTACAACCTGTTTAGGAGCTCATAAAAATACATGTCTTTAGGCTTGAACCCGCTGTCATTCCTTCAGTCATAAAATGTTTGTATTAATCTCAAACACAAACCAGGGCCCCTAAGGATTTCTACCATTAAAACCTGCCTTGGGGGAACCAGGGGTACAAACTGTGCTGAACAGAGCAAATGTTTGTGCGCACAAGAGCTCTTTTATTGGAACGCTGAGCGTTGTTATTGTATATGAACTGGTGCTCACTGGATTCACTGTGTGGAGATATCCTGCAGGCCACACTTACTCACCTGATAACATCTTAAAGAGAAACATAAGCTTGAGAGCTCAGTCAGGAACCGACCCCTGGGTGGATTTGGCAATGGTGTCTGCAAAATTGTGAAAGTCAACAAATACAATCAATGCTTAAATGCAAAAAGATCGGCAGTGTACAGCATTGTAAACATGATTTCATAGTGACGAATCAAAAACAAATGTAACACAAAATAACAACCAAAGCAATAGTCTATTCATTTTTAAATGTTTGTGTGCTGACAGAATGGTTGTGAGTTAAGTGTTGGTATTCAAAAGTGCATACTGAACATTCAGAGTGCACCATAGTCCATAGTCCAAATTGGCCTTTATGGCACTGGTTTAGGGTGCTACATCAAATCAGCAGACTGCATGAGTTCGCTGAAAAGGAGATCAAGCAAGTTATTACATTTTGATGAAAGATAAAAAAAAATTCTCATAAAGATCCACTAAATGTACAGGTACAATAACACCAGAGAGAGAGAGAAAGAGAGAGAGAGATATCCAATATAATCTACTAAACAAAACCTCAGAAAAACAGTCATGTTTATATTTGTTAAAATAATTTATTTATAGCGCTGTGTCTAAAAGGATTGAAATGAACATCATATTTTTAGGTTTTGACCCTGGCTGAAAATATCTGGCCCTGAAAATATCCTTCATCAGTGAGTAAACATGACTCTTACCAAAAAACAACAACAGCATCAGCAGCGGAGCCGCCTAAAGATTCTATGATGTCAGTTTTAGCTCAAACTTTGATATTCTGATTTACGGCCAACCTGCTACTATCTGTAAACTTTAGGCTTTAAGTATTTGTGTACATTGTTTATGTCCATTGATAGACAAACTGCTAATAAAAACACCAAATACTGTATAATGCTGATGTTTGGAGCCATTATGTCACCTCCACAATCCTTTGGGCAAGATCATTCAGTTTCAAAATAAACAAAAGGTCACAATACAGGCCTGTTACACAGACGAAGCGCTAGACCTAAATATCTGACTACTCTGAAGAATTTTGTTTAAATGTGTCAGAATAAATCATTTTTCCCACGCCAACGATTGATTTGACATTTTAACATCCCTGCACGCCTGATCAGGAAATCAAATGAATTAAGTCTTCAGCATTTGAAACCCATATTTTTTATGAGTTTTTATGCTTATTATAGTCAGTGTTTGGTGTTACTAGTCACAAAGTAATTAGTTACTGTAATTTAATTACTTTTCCCTTGAAAATTTAAGTAAGGGATCAATCTTTTTTTTCTTTAATGTAATTACAGTTACTTCTGATGTAATTAAACTAAATACTGTGTAATATAATTTTGATGTCATAACCACTTAAAATACATGCTTTAATGTACAATTCTCACATTTGTAATACTTTGTTCAGTTAATAGGAATGATTTATGCAGTTACTTATTTGCATGAATTAAATAAGCCGTTTCATGTCTATCCTTGAATCAATTCTAATCAATGTTGATAGAGGATATAGAAAATCATTAGTAATAAGTCATTAAATACTTTTTGGAGGGAGTCATTTGTGTAGTAATCTGATTACACTAGTGATTATGTAATTAGTAACTAGAAATTACTTTTTCAAAGTGACTTAACCAACACTGATTATGGTTTATATAGTTCAAAACTGATCGTGGCCACTATAGTTTAATTAATTTACAAAGTTTATTGTAAAACAGAGTGAACTCAGCAGCTAAAACCTTTTTCAATACTTGAACACATTTTCGAAACAAACAGTCCCTTGTTCTTCAAAATCTGATCCTGAGATTCTTTGACATCCACAGTCTAAAAGAAAGTGAGAACATGAAAGAAATAATTACTGGAGAATCCAAGTGTATGAGGAGATGTTGAGTTTGGCATTGGGAGAGAACGGCTCTGTTTTATTGAAATATACCTGTAACAATAACTCCTCTTTTTCACAGCTACGGCTTCCAGTAAAATGGTAAAAAATTTCTCGTTTCCGCTTTCAAAGGAGATCTCATGTTTACATACAGTCTGTTTAATGTGAAAACATCTTTATATCCGGCTGTGCCGTTTCTAGACTGCGATGGAGTTCGACTGCAGGATTTGGGGTTTTGCTTTTATAACTCAAATTCCCACAGTCTCACCCAGAGAACA
Source organism: Triplophysa bombifrons (assembly GCA_029783895.1). NCBI lineage: Eukaryota > Metazoa > Chordata > Actinopteri > Cypriniformes > Nemacheilidae > Triplophysa > Triplophysa bombifrons. Next base: position 528,455 of record CM056464.1, read on the forward strand.
CTATTTCCAGAAACCTCGACACTGTGTGCACAAATTTGCTTCTACTTGTGAGGACCAAATATTTATCCTCTTTAATAGAGGGAAACATGTCCAAAACCTACTTACACATTTGAAGTGGGCTCTTCTGTTTGAAAGTCTGATAAATCAGCCAAATCACGTGAGGGGTGGGGTTCCGGTAAATATTATCCGAGTAGGTGCGTCTGTGTTCTGCTAAACCTTTATGATCTATTCAGCCCTGCAGATTTTTGTGGTAAAATAAAACATTCGTTTTAATATAGCAGGTTAATCTATGGACGTCGTTTTAGATTGAGAGGGGAGATGTAGAGAAAAGCAGGGGGCTCTAAAAAGGGTGGGGGTGCTTGTAAAAAAAAGATTTAGAGGCCGGTCAGACGGCTATACGTGGAATTTATGTTTTTATATCCTGGGAAAACATGTTCTTGTTTTGGGGTTTAACTTGAGCAAACATCACATACACACACACTCACACTCACTCAAACATAATTTCTCATGCACCTTTTTCAGAATAGCTTATACTTATGGCAAAATAATGCATTCGAAATTATTAGTGAGTGAGAATCTGCTATATAAAATACCCAAATCTATAATAGAAGAATAGAAGAAACACGTCTTTCTAACCTACAACGTTGTACAAATTCTACTAGCGGAGCTTTACTGGTAACCAGCCAAACCTTGAGCTCCTGGCATAATCATCTACAAACTCAAGTTTCATTTTTTTCTCAGATTCTCATGAATGGAGCTCTGTGAACGCCAGTTACCCCTGATGGAGAACCGCCTCAATTCTTGTTAGTGAAGAACTTTTCTGTTCGCTGTCAGTCAGTTTCATCAGTTGTGTTTCGTGTTTATCTCAGGTTGTCCGTCCCACCCTGAACTTACCCTGGGTAACAAAACCATTTAAATCAAAGTAGTCTGTTCCACTCAAATAAACACTTGCACACACATTCTCCACAGCTCAAACTGTAAAATAAACACACCTGCTCCTATAAGGATGCAAACGTGGATTGGTCCAGCAAACGTTTGTGGTTTTAAATTTACAAAATGTGTTTTTCTCCTGGCATGACATCTGCTGATTCAGCTATTTTTTAAACCATTGCTGCGTGCCAATCCGCATAGCCTACTATGCGTCCTAAATAGTATTTGAAACTAGAATTAAGGTCCCAAATCGTAGTATGTTGAAAAGAGTCTTCCAAAGATTCCCGGATGGTCCACTACTTCCGGTAGAAATTCGAAGTGCCAAAACTAATATAATAAACAAATCACCGCGAGTAGGCGGAGTTTAGTGACGCTCCACTGTATTAATAAATCATATTACTGATGCGTCACTAAATTAACAAATGTTAGTATACGGTAAACATTATATAGAAACTTATGAATTTATAAATACCTTAATGGAAAGAAGCGTTGTATTTTGATGTGCGTGACAGTTAATGGCCACAATGTTGCCTAGGCAACCACGGCCACTTCCGCTTCCTGTTATTATGTCCCACGCTTAAATGTATATACTTTTCCATTACAAAAACAGTACATACTTTTAGTTCATAGTATAAGTAGGCGAATTGGGACGCAGCACATAATTGCGCGATGGTCGACCTTTTAAAATTGAGAGGCAAAACTTTCACAATAAAAGTCCACAAAAGTTTTCTGTAAATTTTTACCCGAAAACCCCAAAAGAAAATGTATAATATAGCGTCATAACAATGTTTATCATAAACGTATGGTAATTCTACAGTAGTAGACTTTTAACTACAGGTAATAAATGTTTTCTTAAATGCGACTAAAATACTTAAGGAATAACTACGTTGCCCATGATGCAGTGCGCGTCTCCTCGTCGTGAGTTCAGAGGCCAGAGTGAAGAACTGCTGCGCAGGACTTACGGAAATACAAACATGCATCAAAGTTTTTCAATTAGTAACTGAATTTATTTCATCTCTGTTATAAAAACATGAGCTCAAAGGATACGAACCCATCGCAGGAGGCGTTGATCAGTTTAATCTATCGCCATCTAAAAGACAACGGTTACAAGAAAGCTGCCAACGTGCTGCGAAAGGACGAACCCCAGGTTCATATGTGTTCATGCATGTGTGCGTGCATGCTCGTCTGTGTATTATTGCATGCATTCTTAAATCACTGTCATTGAAATAAAGCATATGAGTGGTTGCATTAGAGTCAACGAAATATGGACAACTTATTTAATGCCCTATGCTTGAAATAAAAAACGATGTTTTACAACTCTCGTTATGACTCGCATTAGTCATCAGTCAGTGACAACGATGGTCGATCAAAACGATCTCTTTTGCATCAGAGGCATTGACCAAATCAAATGCTTGTTTACATTCATGCATTTTGCACATACTTTTATCCAAATACTGTATTCACAGAACAGCAGACTGGCTTTCTTGTTGTTGCAATCACAATGCTTTGCCAGTTGAGCCAAAAGAAAGCTTGGATTATTAATGCTATTCGTGGCCTCTGTGACAGTTTCTGCTCTTTGTGTTTTCATGTGTTTGATGTGACTTCGTGTCTATTTCAGGTGGAAAAAAAAGAAGTGAAAGCGTCTTTGAGTGAAATCTTTAAGAAGTGGGCAAGGTGAGATGCTGCGTGTAAGATGTGTGTTGTGCTGCTCTGTATTGAAACTTTTAAACTAACAAATAATTTTCTCTGTAGTGAAGAAACAGGCGAACGTCTGACAGGTGATGTGGAAAGTGATGCATCAGAAAGCTCAGATTTTTCTCCATGGCCTCCTGGTATGTTTTGTATACAATAAAATATTACACACAATATCATGTAAACCAGTGCATTAAGTACATTACAAAGTAAATGTGAAGTCACTCTTCATTATAAGCATAAGATTATATGTTTATATAATAGTTTTCTATACACAGTACACATAGATGAACATATTAATTGAAAACCAAAAAAGGTTTTTCCCGTTTTACTTGGTGTCACAGTGTAAGTAGCATAAAGATGTCCTGCTTGCCACACACACATTCTGTATTATATATAGTATTTTCTGTGTTTCCATTTTATATTTTTCTATAATGTTGTTACACTGTACCGAAATGGTCAAATTGCATTGAAGCATGCTTGATTCATCACTTTATTTTTTTACTTGTAAGGATTAACTGAATTTTTTTTAATTCACAGATGTTCAGACTCCTGAGCTGAGTCCTGGATTAAGTAAGATATTTTTTTTTAGCTTTAACAAATTCCCTCAAGAAACTCACCAGAACCCGGGTCAGAGCCCCATCTGCTCGTCCATATTGTGTTATGTTTGTTTAACTTTAAATCCAAGACTGTCTCACAGTTGACACTTCTTAGGAACCTCGATAGTGATTTAGTAACTGCGTTTCTCAGAGCGGCTTTCTTTTTTTGGTTGGCCTGCGATCTCGTTCACTCATTGGCTGATTTTGTCCTGTCAGGTCGGAAGAAACCTGTCAATAGGAATATCCGCAAAACGTCTGGATCAAAGGTATATGTGATCTCCAGTATCCAATACATTTATTCAACTGAGCCGCCGGACAAAAGTCATATTCATTTTTCATTTTACTTCACAGAAACTGACAAAAAAAGAAACTGTGACGAAATCAAAGAAAGCTAAAAAGTCTGGCTTAGAAAATGGAGGTCTGAAAATCCTCACCGCTGCTGTTTCCGACTCTTCTAAGAGCGATTCCGACTCAGACTCCAGTTTAGACGTGGAGAAATGGAGAAAACTAGTTTCACAGCTTTCAGGTGTGATATAAATGCACAAATAAATAGCTGTGTAGTTTACACCAGTGTGTGTTTTTCTGACTTTTTGCTTTTTTAATCAGATGCTGATATAGCAAAGATGGAGGTCCTCTCAAACTTTGTCGAGCCTCCTGTGTCTTTACCCGAAGCGTCCACAGAAAAGCGAGGAAAGACGAAGCTGACAATCTCGGCAAAGAACGGAAAGTCTCGGACAACAGCAAAGAAAACTACGTCTAAAACTGATGACATTTCTGTAAAGACTGACACAACTAAAACCAGTTCCAAAAAGTCTAAAGACAAAGCCACTGCTTCCCTCTCTAAAGGTCCTAAGATGATATCCAAGTCAGCTGGAGATAAGAGTAAAACTTCAAAGAGCTCAAAAAGAACTAAAGCTAAACACAGCAAGTCAGAGAAAGTTGAAATGCATGAACCAGCAGTAAATCAAGAAACTAATGGACTCCTGGAAACGGACGAGGTGTTCACGACATCTGAAGAGATTAAAGTGGATTCTTACAAACAATCTACTAAGAAAGCTGCAGGTAAATCAAACTGTCTCTCCAAGCAGATTATGATCCCTGGAGAAGATGTCGCCGAGAATGCAGAAACCAGCAGCTCTCAGACTTCATCTAAGAAAGCAAAAAAGAAGAAAAGACAGGCCGAAGCAGCTGACCATAAAACTCCATCCGATGACAACGGTCTTTCGGATACTAAAGTCAAGAAAAACAAAAAGGTGAGCAAGCCTGCTGAAGCTCTCTGTCAAGATGCCAACCTTAAAACCACTGATGCCCACCTGACGTCTGACCGATCTGAAACGCCGTCAAAGAAAGCAAAGAAGAAGTCGTCGTCGTCGAAAAGTGTTGTGGAGCTTGTTCCCTGCGAGACTAAAAAGTTAAAAACGAAGAAAATGAAAGATCCTCCAGATCTTGACACGGCGACATCTGAGACAGCCGAAGTCCTCCAAGAATCTTCCAACATCGACTCTCCGTCTAAAAAACAGAAACCTAACCAAAGTGAAAGCCTTGCAGAAGATTCTGAAACTCCATCCAAGAAAGTCAGGAAAGCCAAGAACGTTATTGCAGAGCCTGATCAGTTGGAAACTCCCCTTAAGAAGCCCAAAAAAGTCTCGGCAGATACAAACCCCACTAAAGTGTCTTCGAAAAAAAGAAGTGATGATTTGGAAACGCAGCCTGAGGTTTCGTCAGAAACAGAACTTATAAAGTCGCCAACCAAAAGTAGGAAATCTCAAGTCAAGTCTGGAGATGGTGATGATGGGATGAGTAATGAGGAAGCATCCAGTCAAGATCTAAGAACGCCATCTAAAAAGAGAAAACACAAAAGGGAAGAAGTGAATGACGTCATCGTGGCACCTGAGGAGACCACACCTGAGCCCAAGAAAAACAAGAAGAAGAAAAAGGAGGCTGAGGATGTTGCAGAGGACGTTCAACAACCATCAGACGAAGCACCGGATGCTGTAGCATCCAGCCAAAAGAAAAAAAGTATGTGGCTGAAATAATGCACTGACAAAACTCATTTATTCTGCCCATTATTTAATTAATTGTTTTGTTTCAAATATAAGTTACTTTGGGGCATGCAGCAAATGTGAATCATTGAATTAATCAAAATGGTCATTTTTTCAGAGAAGAAAAGAGAAAAAGAAACTGAGAGCGAGGAGACGGTACCTGATGATCCTGAGGAGTCTGTCGCTGCTGAAGAGGTGATCGTTCAAAAGAAGGTAAAATCTGTGAATTCAGCATTTCACGTTTTAAAAGAAAATTAGATTCAGTATGCGAATAGAATAGTGAATCAGCTGCAATGTTTCACTCGTTGTATGTCGTGCCAATAGTCTAGACTTGGCGAATAAGATTGAGAGAATTAAAGAGGTTTGCTGAACGTGACATTTACAAGTTGGGCTTTTATTCTTTAGAAAAAGTCTTCAAAGAAACGCCTCGGTCAGGATGAAGTTCCAGAACTCGATGACACAGATCAGTAACACATCAGAGCTGGAAACAACAGTTCTTCATCTCAAAGCTTCAGTAATGAGTTAATATGAATTCATGATTATGTCGCGGCTGTGAGGATTGTATGTGTGTTTATATCTGTGCGTGTATGTTTGATATTTTTATGAAAAAAGTTTACAAATTTGTAGTATTATTTTTTGTTATTGTTGAGTTGTTTTTATATTTTTATATCTGGTCTGTAAATCTAAAAAAATCATGCATTTGTATTATTTTTTAATTTTTTATAGAACCGTATCATCGGAGAGATGTTTGAGAATTACTAGTTATTTGATTTTGGTCCAGAATTTTTCATTTTTAGATGTATAAAAAGATAAAAAGAATAATGTACCATTGGGTAAGATAAAGCGCTGAATTCTAGAAATATGTCATGTTTTGACATCTGTATTACGAAGAAAACAGTTGTGACAATAAAAACAAGCATGTTGTCACTAATTGTATTGTAATTCATTTCTTTCAAATGCTTCTCTTTTAACTTAATTCGTCTCACCTTGTTCTTGTCACACAGTTGAGCAGCTGTAGTGATAAAAAAAAATTGTTAAAAAAAATTATGTGAAGTTGTTAAAAATAAATAGGCCATCTATTAGCAATGTGTGGTGCTTAATTCCCGAGGGAAATGTGTCATTTACTGTAAATCCTTATCATATTGCACTCTAAAAAATATTGTGTAGACTCAACAAAATAGATTAACGGTTTGGAGTTGTGACAACTTCTAGCAAAATTAAGTTCATCAAACAAACTACATGGGTCAGACAGATTACTTTTTTCTCTTAGATGAATTTTATCACCAATTTAATAATTTCAATATTGAGCAACAATTTTTTAAGTTGTCCCAACTTTTTTTTTTAAACTTATTTAATCAGAGACACCGGATGGTAAAACACTTTTATTTTCAAAATTCTCAACAAAAGTTAAAAGCAAGAGCTGATTTTGCCTATAGCATCTCCAATGATATGCCTTTTGAGTAGAACCGCGTGTATGTTCATTCTTATTTAACCTAACCGCAGTCTAAGCAAATGCTCTATCCTTTAGGACAATGGTAACCTCATAAAACCACTAACATAACCGAACCCTTTTAAATGCCAAAAGAACAGAATATTAAACACTATTAAGTCTCATGCTGCTCTCAATCCATAAAATAAAATAAAATTACACACAATATTAAGCTAAAGTAATTATCAACATGATTAAGACAGCACAACTCATCAAAATAGATTTTCACACTTAAAAGTTGTAATTATACCAAAAATTTTAATTTTTGACTTGCACCAATGCACAGAATTAAGTTGTGCCAACAGATGCCATGATTTTTTGTGGTGTTTTTAACTGTCCTTACTAAGTGTAATAACCATGTTGTTCTTGGCACCATTTGTATTAACACAGGTGAACAACAAATACCATGAAGAACCTTGATAAAAGTAAAAGAAATTACAAAGTGTCGTCATCATCAAAGAAAAACTATCCGACGAGGATGGGATTCGAACCCACGCGTGCAGAGCACAATGGATTAGCAGTCCATCGCCTTAACCACTCGGCCACCTCGTCATGTCGCGCGCAATTCGTATTTCACCTGGCAATACTGTAGTATTTCAACATGTGCAGTGTTTTTATTTGATTCACGTATTGGATACACATACGCAAATGTATTTGGACTTAATTACAAGTTATTTCATAGAATATCATGATGCTACAGATTTTTTTGACTGTGGATCTGAAGAGACTGAGATCATTAAACTCAGCTATCTCTCTTCTTTTAATTTACACTAGGGGTCAGTGTTACACCTCAAAATAATCCATTCTTGTAAAAGTTAGTGGTGTTTGCCAAGGCAAGTGTTGCTCGATCCTCAGGATTAGAGGTTTGAACACTATATCCACACTGATATAAATCATACTTAAAAAAAAGGTATTGATACTAATGTAGCAACAAAAAGAACAGCTGGAATCAGTTTAAAAGATCTATTCCTCTGTTAATGTGTCAAAAATCACATTTCTCTAATGTTGCAATTTTAGTTACATAATTTCCTTTCAAGTGACGTTTATTGAAAAAAGTTTATTGTTGAATAAGTTGTTAAATATGCGCAGCATAATGGCAGATGTAGTTATATTTTTAATGCAAAATGACAATAGTAAAGAAATATTGTACATATTTGCCGAATAACAGACAGAAAACACCTATGTCTTCTCTTTTCCTCTACTTTATGAATGACTCAATCACCCCATTACTCATGCTCTCTCTCTCTGGCTCCTCCCCAATCACTTTTCTTGTGCATTTATATGCATCATACAGCATCCCAGCAGCATCATTTTCTGTATTAAGTTGAAAGTCACTTGAGTCCAGTGATGAAGGTTGTGTCGTTCCTCTTCATCCTCACGGTGTGTCTGAACTCATCTTGTGTCCTGACGAAGACTCTGGAGTTCTTCATCGCTGCTGTGGAGACTAAATGGGAATATGAGTTTACTGAAACCAAAGATCCAGTGGCAAACCAGAGGTACAATAAGATATCACTCTTCATTTCTATTTCATTCATCGGGTTTATTTATATTCACTATAAAAATGAATAATAATAATGTCAGTACTAAAGACTTTTATGGCTGCATGAGGTTTTAATAGACGAGTTTGTAATTGATGTTTTATCATGTTGACACTGGTTTTGATTGAGTTTTGTTACACTGCTCTCACATCACAATAATAGCGCAGGTTCATTTGGGTTTGACCATCACACATAATATCAACAGTTTATATGCACCGAAGAAAAAGAAATAGATTTGGGAAACTTTTATCTTTTCATTCGTTGACATGGACTCAATCCAGCTAACTTCAAAGGGCCGAAGACTTTGACGACTGTCCAATTGCTAATTATAATGTCCGTTCTTTAGTTAATCAGAGCGAAAGAAATGTGAAACATTTGCAGATGTATTGTTTTAGTTCACAGATGCCACATTTTAATCACATTTTCTATTTATCTCTGATACAGTGAGTACAAACATGCTTTGATTTTATGTTTTCAGAACAGACTGTGATAGCACTTTATACCGTGAGTAATAACCGCAGAAGATCTGCTGAATATACACATTTGGTGACCAGTGCTTCACAAAATCTCATAATAGAAATTGATTTATATTTAAAGTGTAAAGATAATTTTCAGGTGAGACGGTTGGCCAAAAAATGGGAAGAACAACATTAAACAAAGTGTTATTTTTACAGAAATACAACTCAATCGCATCCATTGATTGACTATGATTTATAGATATTTATAGATATTTTTACGCATATCTTATATGACACAGCAAATGTTATGATACGAGGTCTTAAAAGACAGTCTGGTGATATTAAAGAACGTTCAAGAAATCAAATTAAATAATTAAGTAAATTTTTCTTTACAGAAAGTTTGCATCTGGTGTTCAGAAATACATCAAGGCTGTATACACAGAATACACTGATTCCACCTTCACCACCGTAAAGCCAAAGCCTCCGTGGGCTGGTGAGTATCATTTTCCCCAAAAATATTTGTATATTCAGCATCCAAGTGAAGACACATTTGTTTAGCGCCTAACAAAATACTTCAGAGCACCTTTATGACTCAAGTTATTATTGAATTTTAACTTTTTAAATGTTTGAAAGTGCTTTTAGCTTAACACTGTGTGTTTTATAATACAAATAGCGAATTATAAAAAGTCGGACATTTGATGCACTCAATGTTCACAGCTTTACAATAGACATTATGTCTGTGTTCATTTAATGTCATTAAACATGGAGTTTAAATGTTGATTTACTTCCGTTTATAAGGGAGTTGTGTTTAGCGTTAAACTGATATTATTATTAAACATTCAGCTGTTTTCGTTTATGAAATGATGTGATTTTGTTTTTATAAGTTTGTATTTTTCTTTAAACTTCAAATTCATGCGATTCCATTGCTGTTTTTAGGTATTCAGGGTCCGACCATCAGAACAGTCGTGAATGACAGAGTCGTGATCCACTTCAAAAACTTCGCCTCCCACTCCTTCAGCATTTCCCCGATCGGCATTCCATACTGGAAACAATCGGAAGGTACATTTCACTGGATTTGCACTTCTCACATTTGTTCATTCCATTTGCAGAAACTAGCCAAACTAAGCTTACTATGATTCATAAATAGTTTTAGGCTATTATGTAAATACAAATGATAATCAATTCACCTAAAAAAACATGGTTCCTACCCTTAACTACAATAAAACACAATCTTTTGTGTTTTTTTTATTTCTCAACCAGAAAATTTACATTTCCGGTGTGTCTTCCTCTATCTTTAATTTCATAACACATGAACATATTTATAACATTGTTTTATTGATTTCGATATGTCTCTATGTAGGCTACGTTCGCTGCACACTGTAAAAATCAAACTTGCAAAATGTTCTGCCTACAAAGATAAATAAGTAACTTCTAAAAAGGATTTTTAGTTAAAGGAGTCAAATGATTGTCTTGCATATACTGAACAAAATTACCCTAAACATGTTTCTAAGAAAGATTCTTTTGTTGACAAGACTTTTTGGCTAAAATGAGTCAGACATTTTGCCCAACTTACAAAACAAGCAATATTGCAAGAGTTTGAAAGTTACCAAGATGCATGGCAGCATGTTCAATTCTGTGTTTCTTATTTGTTTTTCTTTTAAAGATTAGTTTTTTAGTTTTGGTTGGCTTAATTTATGCTATAATATCATTGTTACTGTTTGCTATCTGTTGAGTTTAGAGTTCTTTTGAAGAATGATGGTTTTTGATTGTTACCATGGTTAAGTTTTGTGTGTTCAATTTTGAGGTTTTAGCGCATGACACAATGGAAACACGTTACGTAAACACTCAACAGAAACTGTTAACAAAATATTTGGGTCTATTTGAGGCAGAAAACATTTACAATTGTAGTAAAAGAAAAATACGTTAATTTATTTTTATATTTAACGGTACCTTTTAACTGTCGGAGCCCTTTTTTAGCCTACACACGAACACGCATGTTGGAACTAAAATGGCAATTCATGAATTCTTTGGAATACAGACTTTCGGTTTGTCTCGTTTGAGAAAAGAAAAGTAGCTGATAAAAATACGGGTCGGAAAAGGATTAACAAAAAATCTAAGCATATCTTTATAAAAAAAGAATCAATTACTCTCCCTACATAAATCATTTAAATCTGTATTCTAGAGTCTTCGACCTTTCCAATGATATATAGTTTGTCATGATTCAATTAGAAATCACATTCACAATATTATCGAAACTTAGGTGTCCCGTATACGGAACGGGTGACAGTTAACAGGCTACAGAGTACATGTTATATTTCATTTTGCTTATTTAAAAAATGTCATCCACACAACAGAAATATATTGATTGCATGAACAACAGGAATTTGTGTGACAACAATATCTTTATTAGAAAAATAAGACAATCAGCATTTACATAAAAAAACAAATTTAAGTTGGCTAAACAAAGTATCATTACTTATTACTGGATCAGGTTGCCTCATTTTTCAACGTAAAATCTTTTTAATAGTGCATGGCGTGCTTGTTCTATGGTGGGTCGATGTTTTTATTTCAGTAGCAGTTATAAGCATTTCAGCAATACATATGAAAGAATTTCACAAAGTTCGATATATGTTTTTAATTCACATGTGCTTGTGTGTCATTTCAATAATTAAGGCCTAAAAGGCTCTTCATAGAACTCAGTTTGATTTTGCTTTCATTATGCTGGAAACAAGTACATATTCTGGAAAGTTGCGTCCTGGGGCTGCAAATGGAAAATGAAAGCAATACACTGATGTATACAGCAATATCCTGAGGTGCAATATTTACAACACAGTGTAAGGTAAAAACCCCACAATGTGCAACATCCTTCTACATTTCAACACCAGGCGCAGGCTACGAGGACTCGACTTCTCTTCCAGAGAGAGCGGACGATGCAGTGCCTCCTGGTGGTTATTATAAGTATGTGTGGGACGTTTCGCCCAGCAGTACACCGACAGCGTCAGACCCCGACTGTCTCACCTACATCTACTCATCACAGGTGGACATCGTCAGAGACTTCAACAGCGGCCTCATCGGAGCTCTGCTCATCTGCAAAATAGGTGACAATCACTTCCCACCCGTCTGGACTAAAGTAGACATCGAAAGTTTGGTGTTAAACATTTAAAGTTGGCCGGTCGTGATGTGCCCTCTCAGGTGTCCTGACTGAGGAGAGACGGCGAACCGTTCCGGAGTTTGTTCTTCTGTTTGCTGTCTTTGATGAAAGTAGGAGCTGGTATCGGGAGGTGGGCCGAATGGACAAACCGAAAAAAACACCCGGTCAGTTTCACACCATCAACGGATACGTCAACTCAACCCTGCCAGGTGCGACCCGCCTTAAATCTCAACTCTTATCATCTGACGCCTGTCAAGACGTTTTGTTGAATCTCATAAACGGGGTCATGTTTCATTTCAAAATGATATATCTGCTGTTCTTTAGGTCTAACCATTTGTCTGAAGACCCCTCCGGTGTCCTGGCATCTCATCGGTCTTGGCTCCACCCAAGACATCCACAGCATCCAGTTTGAAGGTCACACTCTGAAGGTGTTGGATCACAAGCGGGTGACGGTGGAAATGACCCCCATGACCTTCACCACGACCCTGATGAAGCCGATGGCTGCAGGGCGCTTTCTGATCTCCTGTAAGATCCATTCTCATCGGACAGGTGAGGCAGCATGTCCTAAAGAGGAATTAAAATATGCACTTTTATTTTGAAGGTCTTTTGTAAAATTTCCCTTTAATGATTATGTCAGTAGATATCATTCCGTTTCAATTCCCCAACATACTGTGCCACTCTGAATCTGATCTGATGTTTCTGTTGGTCTCCAGCCGGCATGAATGCGTTCTTCACTGTTAATAACTGTAATGAACCGGTGGTGGTCCCGAGCCCAGAAAAACGAAATGTCAAACTTCCTGAGGAGGTGAAGGAGGATGATGAAGATAACATGTTCTCCACCATCGTATTCAAGCCAGGAGGACCCATGACTGTACTCCGTTCCAGCGCCAAAGGAAGACCAAAGATCTGGGTCCATTTCATCAGTGCCGAGGAAATCGACTGGGATTATACATCTCACAGTGATGACCGGTGAGACCGGTTTTCACATTCCTACCACGGATCACAGCGTAATCGCAGTCTCATACATTTTTGTCTTCTGAATAATACCGTAAAAATGACCCGGAGATTTTCTGTAAACTGGAGAAACAGAAATTGAAATAATACTTTTCACCTGTAAAATTACTGGATATATATTTCATTGTTTTTCTTGTAAATTTGTTGTAAATTTGTTGTCCTTTTATGTAATTTTACAGTTTTTGATCGTATTTCAAAAATAAAACGTAAAAAATAAATCTCTCTGGAAGCTAAGCAATGTTATTTTAGTTTACTAAAATTAAAACTTCAAAAACCTTTCTGCTCATTGAAATGAAATCAAATATTGACCTTAAAATTATTGGGAAAAACTTAACTAAAGGTAAAATTGAAATGTCACCTCAAAAATAAATTGAAATAAGTTTAAGCACTTAAATTATAATAATAATAAACATAAACAAAATAAAACTAAAACATTTTTTTGCAATTTTGTATATGAAAAAAAAGTATAATTTTAAAATGACAGAAGCATATACCAAAATTGTTAAAACTTTAAATTAAAATTAATTTATAAACATAAAGCTAAAAATAAAAATAAAGGCAAATTTCAAATATTAATAAAACTAAATGAAAATTTCAAATTAAAACTATAATAATTGCAGCTGGGGCGCCAGAAATAAACTGTAAAATAACAGGTTTTCCCTGTAAAACTAAATTAATTCCCTTCCCCCGTCTTTTTCTGTCATTTTATGTTTTTTGACCTTATTTCACAAATACAACAACTCTGTTTTTAAATTTTACGTGGAAAATCTGTAAAAAAAAAAAATTCAATAAAATTATACAGACTTTTTTTACAGGGTTGGTACAACTTTGTCTCAGATGATGCTGAGAAAAGAGAAAATAGACACTAATTTAGATCGTTTTATAGGAAATGATTGAGTTAAATTAAACAAAATCTTTTTTAATCTCTTTATTCTTATGTATTACTCCTTGACATCAGATTTAATGGAGAGAAAATTGAAAGGTTTTAATTGTCTGAGAAAGAGTCAGAAATCTCAAAAATGTCTCAATAGGATCTCAAACATTTCTCACCAAATTAAAAGATTATTTGACCTCTACAATCCACATTTATTTTAACCTCCATACTCTTCATGTGTTTCAACAATTGCACTTTAATTTTAGAGGTACCAAGTAGGGACTTGAAATGCAACAGATAAAAATGCTGTGATTTTCCCCCCGTGTGACAGGCTTTCATCATCTTCCTCGTCCTCATCTGAGTGGTTCAGAAAGGGTCCTCAGCGTTTGGGTGGGGTGTATAAGAAGGTTTCGTATGTGGAGTACACAGACAAGACGTTTACCGTAAAGAAGAGCACCGGCCGAATGTTGCTGGGTCCTGAGCTCAGAGGAGAAGTCGGAGATACGTTTCAGGTATAAACTGTCCTATCAAAACACTAAACTGTTATTCAGCTACTCCTGAAATTCACTCCTGTGTGTATCTCTGACAGATTGTTTTTAAAAATATGGCCAGCCGACCGTTCAACATTTATCCAAATGGCCTGACCAGCATTCAGCCTCTAAAGAAAACAGAAAAAGGTACGAGGCTTATTATTTCGTATAATAAAAAACTCCATCATGCACATTATCTCTCAAACCGGATTATGAAGATTGTCATGTGTCCCGGTCATCCTGCATTGTCTCATAATTATTTATTTCTGGATGGAAGACAAGCAAGTGGATCTGCGGTCGTTGGCCGTACCCCCGGGTATGATAATGATGTACCTCTGGAAGCTGACAGCGGAAGACGGGCCCACAGAAGCTGACCCACGCTGCCTCACCCGCATATACCAGAGCACGCTGGACCCGCTTCGTGATGTGGCGTCCGGGCTCGTAGGACCTCTCATCATCTGCAAACATCAATCTCTGGACAAAAAAGGCCGCGTGGTGAGACGTGGATGAAAAGATGGACAATAAATATGTGAGAATAATAGACAGATGATATTTAAGCTGTAATGAATCCACAGGTGACATCAGACAAAGAGAAGAAACTGCTGTTTACGGTGTTCGATGAAAACCAAAGCTGGTTCTTTGAGGAGAACATTAAGAGGAACAGTGAAGATCCAGCGAAGATCAAACTCAACGATCCGCAGTTCTACGATTCCAACGTCATGCACAGTGAGTGCCGCTCGGAAACATAAGCTTGTGTTGTTTCATTATCTCAAATTCATTCTTTATTTGATCTCTCTGTCTCGTTCTCGTGCGCCAGCGGTCAATGGTTTCATGTTCAACCATCTGCAGTTCAGGATGTGTGTCGGTGATGTCATACTCTGGCACGTGGCCAGCGTCGGGATGCAGAACAACTTTCTGTCCGTCTACTTCACCGGAAACACGTTTGAGAAGGACAAAACATACGGAACGGTTCTCACACTCTTCCCGATGACCGGAGACACGGTGACCACTGAAGTGGAGATGCTGGGTCAGAAAAACAACATCCAAAACACCTTAGCAACCACATAGCGACGCGCTAAATCTATTCAGAATGTCTTTAGGATAGCAATGCCATGGTGAACCTTACGGAAATGTTTGGGTTTTCCTCAAATTAAAAGCAAAAAACACATAGTTAAACCACTGTAAAGATGGATTATGATTATGCTACAAAATGGATATTTGATGATTATAAATACCCATCAATAAAAACTATGGTTACTATAATTGTACTATTGTGAAAACAAGATTGTAGTTCGAAAGAGATTTGCAAAAATCATATATCATCGTGGTCTTCAGAAAATGTAAAAATCACATGTGAGATGGGACGTTCTCTAATTCTTTGTTCTGTTTAGGCGCCATTTCACATTCTTCTTGTCTTTCCAGGTGAATGGGATGTCAGCGCGTTTGACCCGTCTCTGAAAAATCGAGGCATGAGCGTCCGCTACAGTGTGGTGAACTGCGAAAGAGTTCTCCCTGTGGTCGACAACGAAGACTACGATGAAGATCTCATGGATCTCATTGAACAGAAATTTCCAGTTCCACGGGGCACAACGGATAAAGAGCGCACAATCGCCATCCGCGTGTGCAGGAACAGAACTGTGACGGATTCGGCAGACGGGTGGGGAAACGTCAGCCATTCTTCAGACAATGAGAGACAAAACAGAAGCCCAGTGTGTGAGATTAGATATCTGTCGGCCAAGAGGAACAAAGATATGGACGAGCTATCACAGGGCGGTATCCCGCAGGATGTTCTGGATCAACTGGACGCGGAGATGAGTGGAAATTCTGTGGAGCGTCAGAAGAGGTCCCACCTCCTCTCGGAGGCGTACAGGAGGAGGCCTGAGCTACCAAACGAGATTCCTGATTTGACTTTTAATATCACAGAAGTCACGGAAATAATAGACGAACAGCTAAATCTGAACGTTACAAACGTTGAGTCAGAAATCAGATCCCAATCAGATCAACCCAATAAAACAAGTGATGCGTTTGGAAAATTATTTCCAAGAGACAAAAACCACATTCAACACTTAAAGGATCTTAAAGAGGGTTCAAGGGTCGTGTCTGAGAATCAAACCGATTTAAAAGTAAGAACTCGACGGGAGACGTGGACCGTCAACAAAGAAAAACTAAATGAAGCGGGTGTAAAAGTGGAGAAAGTTCGTAGCAACAACGAAGTGCTGGAAGACTCTGGAAGTTCTGGTGTGAAGCGGGACAAGATGGAGGAGAGTTTGGATCCTCTGAGCTATAATTACAAAAACCCAAAGCCATTTCGAGCAAACACTGATGTTGAGGAACTCCCATCAGGTTCTTCGGAGAATCAGATGTACGGAAGAAAATCAAACACGGACGACTATGATGATTATAGTGATGACGGGAGCATTCTCAGCGGGGACCACAATGACAACAATCATTTTAACATGAGGACCACAATGTCCAGATTCAGAAGTTACTACATCGCCGCAGAGGAAATCATGTGGGATTATGGGATTAATCGACCAGCTCAGATCATTAAACGAAGGTAACACATCGTCTGAGAAATAAACCCAAACAAACTGTGTGTGAAATGAATGTAGATTGTGGAAGTCAAATCATCTGGATTTGGGTGTTGATATTGAGGTCTTTAATAATATTGAGTTTTGATTGGAGACTTGACACGTTGTTCTAGTCTCTTCTCAAACTCTAATGACAGACACATTTGTGAGATTCTCTTTTTCTCAAAATCTGAGGCCCAGATGAGATTTAAGCAAAGCTTTCCATTTCTTCTCCATTTAATCTCATCGACGTGTTAAAGAAATAACGGAGACTTTTTGATCACTACAGACTAGCCGCACCTTCACCGAACATTTTATTTTTTCTTTAGTGAGATGAGAAGAGGACAGAAGAAATATTTCCCAGCCTACAAAAAAGTGATTTTCAGAGCCTACCAGGACCGAGATTTCAAGAATCCCATCAAGCGTGGAGAACTAGATGAGCACCTCGGCATTCTAGGTCCGGTGCTGAAGGCTGAGGTCAATGATGTTCTCACGGTGAGTCTCTTCGTTTACTGTTTTTGAATTCATTTTTCAAAAGCTAACACCCTCCCTCTCGTTGATTCATCCCACAAGGTGGTTTTTAAGAATCTGGCATCCAGACCTTACTCCTTTCATCTTCATGGCGTGTACGATAAGATGCAGGGGAGTTTTGGGCCGGGGATGAACCCAGAGGGTTTCAAGGATAAGGAGGAGGGACCGGGTGATGCCGTCCCACCGGGCGAAAAGCGAGTTTACAGCTGGAGGATCTCGAAAAGACAAGGGCCTTCAGTGGCAGAGTTTGACTGCAAGGCTGGAGCATATTACTCGGATGTCGACATGGTGAATATTAAAGTCGAGATTAGAGTTTTTAGTTGGTTCAACTTGGTTGCCTCAAATTTTGAGTTTTGAAATAATTCTTGTTGAGTTGACTAATATTTTTAAGTTGAATTAACTCAAAATTTTAAAGGGACCAGGTAACTTATTTTATCAAGTTGAGCCAGATCATGTTTTCAGAGTGTACACAAAATTAAATGGTGCAGTCTATCATGCACAGTGTTTCAAAGCAACAAAGCAGACAAACATTGTAACATACCGTCTCAATAAAAACTGCACCAGATTGATGTTTGTATTTCTATCGTGTTCATCAGGAAAAGGACATTAACTCTGGTCTGATCGGTCCGATGCTGATATGTCGTCCTGGGACCCTGCGTCCACGTGTCTTACTTCAGCCGGGGGTGACCGATTTCTTTCTGCTCTTCACCACCTTTGATGAAAGAAAGAGTTGGTACCTCGACTACAACATCAGGAAGTTCTGCACCCCGCCCTGCCAAGTCAGAGAAAAGGATCCGTGGTTTGAGATCAGCAACAAGTTTGCCGGTACATACATTTGTTTTTTGTGCATGATGTCATTTTCACATCAGTTTGGAATTGTATTGTGGACTGAGATTTCAATAATTTCTCCTAAATGAAGAGCAAATGGAAAAGAGTCAAATTAGAGTTTGAGAAGAGATGTCAAGAATGTGTCAAACTGAGCTCAGATCCGTCTCGTCTGCAATCAAAAGTCAATATTATTGGAGATCTCAATAGCAACTCAAACATTTCTCATCACACAAATCCAGATGATTCTAATGAGTGTTTACTTTTCTCACACAGCTATTAATGGTTATGTGTCTGAGACTCTTCCCGGGTTGATCACTGAACAGTATCAGACGGCCCGCTGGCATCTCCTCAACGTCGGGAGCGGAGGAGAGTTTCACGCTGTGCATTTCCACGGCCTGCCGTTCAGCGTCGGGAAAGACCAGGAACACCGCATGGGAATTTTCAACCTCTATCCGGGTAAACTACACACCCTGCATGCGTCACAACATTTTTGCTATCGGACAGAACGTATTCACACATGATTTAGAGCATGACATCGTCATCCACATCCAGTATATTTCCTTAAAGGAATAGTCAAGTTCCGTCATCATTTATTCACCATCCAAAAGCCATGTAAATTACTTTGTTGTGTTGAACACGGAGAGAGATATTTGGAAAAATGTTAACAACTGACATTTCTAGGACATCATTGACTACCATAGCAGGAAAAATTATTGTAGCATTTTTATTATTCTCAATCATTTAGGAAAGCAAACAGTTCTACCTTTTTTTACTATGGTTGTCAATGATGTCCCAGAAATGTCAGTTGTTAACATTCTTCCAAATATCTTTCTGATAAGTCTCGATACCCATCTTCAGGTGTGTTTGGGACGGTGGGGACGAGGCCGTCCATGGCAGGCACCTGGTTAATAGAGTGCACTATAGGAGAACATCAGATGGCCGGCATGAGAGCAAAATTATTGGTGTACAATCCACGTAAGCACGAAATCATTGATCTACAACACCCACAAATCTGTGTGCACCTGTGTCGGATTCACTAAACAGATTGTTTTCTCTCAGGATGTATTCAGCCATTAGGAATGCAGTCTGGATGGATTCATAATGACCAAATAACAGCCTCGGATTACTACGGTAAGCCTGAGTAAACACTACATAAACACCATAATGAAACAGTATTGCAAATACAGATACACTTTTAGGGGCAGTATTTTAAGTGTGCATGAGTATAAAACAAAATCTTTTTGTTTTTACTCAATTTCAATGTTTATTTGATTAAAAAAAGGGAAAAGAGTACTGGAATTCCCATGATTTTGATTGGGCTATCTATAGTTGATGCGGCATAAATGAGTCCTTCATAAAGTCCACAGTTTTCCGGGTGCACTTGAAGGTAACAAAAACCCCCCACAACACGCTAGTGTAGCATTAATTGACAGCCTCTTTCAGAGACCAATCAACAACGAGGGGTTGGATATATATGGCATGTTGGGTCAATTTGGCATTTGATTTGTTCGTTTTTGGTTTCTTTTCTCAAATTTATCTTTGTTTGATGTGTGATTATTTCTTTTTATAATTAAAATTTGGATATGTTATTTTCTTTAGCTTATGAATGTGATAATAAAACTATTTTATGTCTCTATCCACGTCTTCGCCTTAATGTGGGTTTCAACCTGGGTGTCCTTAATAAAGAGGGTTCCAATTCCTTGGGCTTAGGCTTAAGGTGGCGTAGTCGGTTAAAGCGTATGTGAAGCTGTGACATTGAAACACTTTTTTCAGTTTTTGTTCTTCCTAGTGTAGAAGTATATGATACCCCCACAGTAGCATCATGACTTCTGCACATAGAAACAGTAAAATGTGATTTCTCTTTAAGGTGACTGGAAGCCTGGTTTGGCTCGACTGGAGTTAAGCGGCTCTGTTAATGCCTGGATGGGCTCCAGAAATGATTCTTGGCTCCAGGTAAAATAAAACACGATAACATGCCGTGCCACGGATAAATGTTGACCTTGGGTGACTTATCTCCATATATCACGGATAAGAATCACACAATATAAACCCACTTGATTTATTTGTTACTCATTTCTTAAGACGTGCCTTTGACATCTTATGTAATATCAACACATAATTCATACGCTGTCTACAAAGTGAGACCTGCCAACTTCGACATGCTATAAAGCAGAGTAGATTTATGCCATCTTTGCTGTAACTCTGTGTGTGCACGTGAGAGAGAATATAGACATCGAGTCAACACAATACGGTTGTCAAGTCATGGAAAATGATCGCATTTAACATCAACATCTTTTTTGGTGTTGTTTGATCGCTCTGTGAATGACCAAAAGGTCTGAATCGGTCAAATGACTCAAGTGCTTTCTGAAATTTCTCTTCGTGTTTTATGTCTTTGTGTGTGTCAGGTGGATCTGTTAAGGCCGATGCTAGTTCATGGTGTCCGGACGCAGGGTGCAAAGACGTCGATGGGTCGGAGCCACTGCTTCACCATCCAGTACACCATTAGTTACAGTACAGACCAGCAGACCTGGTTCAACTACAGAGGAAACAGCACCAAGTCATCTTACGTCAGTATCAACACTAGACTTAAAGGCACAATATTCGACATTTATAAAGTTTTACACCCTGTGTACACCAGACACGACCACGCCGCATCCAGTGTGGACAAAATGTATAATAGGTTCTAATGCGTTTCCAATATCTTTTGTCGTGTTGCGTCCGGTGTTGACATGGTGTTAGAATTTTATGATGTGATTTAATTCATTATAGTTCTCATCATCATTCTCCGCCCTCATTCTGACCTTAAACTAAGACTTCTCTCTGTAAGTGTGGGTGGTTCCAAATCAATGTGCTGATAGTGATGATGAACAGAACAGAACAGAATAATGAACCCAAACCCAAAAATGGACTCATTGACTCACCCTCAGGTTGTTCCAAACCTGTACAAGTTTCTTTGCTTGGTTGAACACAAAGGAAGATATTTGGAAGAATGTCAAACAGATCCCACCCCGCATTCACTGCCATAGTAGGAAAAACAAACAATTTGGAGGTCAATGGTTGAGATTTGTTTGGTTACTGACATTCTTTCAAATATCTTCCTTTGTGTTGAGCAGAAGAAAGAAATGTATACAGGTTTGGAACAACCTGAAGCTGAGTCAATGATGACACAATCCCATTAAGATGAAATGATACCTTCAGACTGCACTAGACCTTTTGAAATGTTCTTCTTGTTTATTTGACAACAGACCTTCAATGGAAACATGGACGGTTATAAAATAAAGGAGAATTTGTTTTCTCCGCCCATCGTGGGTCGATACATCAGGATTCACCCGCTGACCTATCAGGAACTGCCCACCCTGAGGATAGAGCTGCTGGGGTGTGACGTCAACAGTGAGTCAAAACACACACACACGTGCACACACACACACTCATCACAGCAGTATCTAATAATGAAGAAGAGGGATTCATTTTAAATTGAGGAATAATGCTCTGGATGTTTTTGTTAGCACCTGAGCGTGTCATCTTGTGTCAGAGGAATGACATTTTCAGTTCTGGACTGTTTCACTTTTTCTCTTTCTTTCATTCATCAGAATTTTAGTGACTATCATTGAAGAGTTTGAGAAGAATGCTTCAGATGTTTGTCCTCTTCTATGAGATCTGAATAATGTCTCTGTTGCCTCGCAACCCAAAAAAGCCCCTCAGATAGCAAGGCCTTGCACTCTATGAAGAAAACATCAAAGGCTTTTATACTAATGAGCATGCACGGATAATTTCTGTTTGTGTTTCAGGTTGTTTTATGCCGTTGGGAATGCAGCGTCACTTGATTCCCAGCACAAGTATCACAGCCTCATCCTTCCTGAATAAATGGTTACGCTCCTGGAGTCCTGACCTCGCCAGACTCCATCAGGAAGGCCAAGTAAATGCATGGAGACCTAAGGTACCATCCATCCACCCACCGTTCATCCATCTAAAGCCACTTATAATTCACAGCGTAAAAAATAAAATTCAAATACTACCATACTATGTGCTGTTCCATGGTTCATGTTCTGGAGGTTCTTGCGTGAATTGAAAACTGTGATTCTCTGATTCTCTCTCTCTCTCTCTCTCTATCTCTCTCTCTCTCTCTCTCTCTCTCTCTCTCTCTCTCTCTCTCTCTCTCTCTCTCTCTCTAGACTAATAATCCTGACGAGTGGTTGCAGGTGGACTTCGGTTCAATGAGGAGAGTGACAGGTGTGGTAACACAGGGAGCTCGATCCATGTTGAAACATATGATGGTCACTGAATTTAGCATCTCCATCAGCAGTGATGCTCGCAGCTGGACCAGTGTGAAGGAGCAGCTCAAAGATGAAGAGAAGGTGCTGGTTTTAACACAGCTCTCTATAAATAAAACCTGAATATATATATCACATAAAAAATATATCATTGAGGATCTCTTGTGTTTCTCTTCTGCAGATTTTCGAAGGAAACAGTGAATACGATGAGGAGATGCTGAACTTGTTTGATCCTCCGCTCTTCACACGCTTCATCCGGATTCATCCGACAGGCTGGGTAAATGACATCGCCCTCCGCGTGGAGTTTCTGGGCTGTGATACTCAACCAGCACTTTGAGAAAGAAACGCAGATGTGTTATTCGTGTAGTCTCTGTTCATGATAAACGAGATCTTATAACTGCTGTCTATGTGGGCGTACATGTTTCTTATGGATTGCTGTAAATTATAACAGTCGATTCGTCAACCTGCTGCTCGCATTATTCTGGTGAGGAAATACACACTTACCAGCACACGTGCCGTCACGTATCCACACAAGTTTTTCAGCACTTGGAAGATTATTTTTATATATGTTTGTATATACTGGTCTGGATTAACTACTGAATTTGACGTATGCTGTAGTTTTGCACTGTAAAACAAGAGTGAGGTTTATGTTTTATAAAATATTTAAAATAAAGTTTTATGGTTAAACGTCTTTTAATTGTTGTGTTTTTGAATTGTTGTGTTCTTTCTCTTTGTAGTATGTCGACAATCAGTCTGACATTAAACTTTCTTAGTCTCCTGCTTCTTCATCCTTGAGTAAACACACACACATTTCTACACACAAATACAGTCTTTTGTGTTGCTGTCACTATTATATGTGTGAAATTAAGGGCGACGCACACGAATGAAATACGGCTTGCGGTAAACGAGTAAATGTTTATTTTGTACGCCGGCGTGCCAAAGAGAATCCTGGACGGACTCGGAGAACGTCACAGAAAGAGTCGCAGGAATGAGATAACGTTTCCATGTTCTGGTGGAGATAAAACTGGAGCGCACTATCAGTTCCTGTTTGACAGGAAGTGCTCGCAGGGATGTGTTTTACTTGGAGAGAAACTGAAAGCTTTTGTCTGGGAGCAGAATGTCGAACCTATTGTGTCACCTGTTATCTCATCGAAGACAAACAGTTACAAACAAACATCACCAGCAACATTACAAACACTCATCAGCCTCTATTAGTATTAGTATAATAGTGAACAAATGATGTACACATGGATCGTTCGAAATATCATGAAAGTTTATCATTTACAATAGTTTTAAAATATATCACAAGTATGAGTATGTAAAGTAATATAAGCTTTTCACTTTTATATTTAAGTGTATTGTAGATAACTGGTCTTTAGCATTATGAAACTTGTTAAAAGCATGGTTCACCCAAATATGAATAAGTCATCATTTACTCGCCCTCAAATCTGTATGACTTTCTTTCCTTTAAGGAACACAAAAGTGACCCTGGAGCACAAGTATCACAGGAATATTTGTGGCAAAATCCAACAACACATATACAAATATAAAAACTGATTTGCAATATACGGTTCTGATATATCTAGTAGTACAATCGGCATTGTAGGAAAATGTCTCATTTCTTATCCATTGTGTGCCATATCACGATGATCAAATCATCTCAAGTTCAGCTGTTACTACGCCATAAAAATCAATGTGTTAAAACAAAGAAAAGCAGATTATAGGGCTTTGAAAACATTAGTGCTTTCTTGGCAAATCTAATAAGTAATCTAATAACACGATTTAATAAATAACCATCCAGAACAGGCTGACAAAAGCATTACGCCCCGTCAACCACCCGTAACGCCCTGGAATCACGCCCGTGAGGTTTGCTTCTTATAATCACCACTTCAGCAATGTCTGTACATACTTTTATATGTGTTGTTTTAACATAACCTGTGTGTAAAGGATTTGTTCTGTTCTGAGTCAGTCTGTCTGTTTTTAAAAGGCACACGTGTGTCATCCATCATGCTTCATCATGTCTGCTGGAGTAGAGGTCGTGACTCACATGTTCTCTCAGTCATCCACATCAGAATGAATTAATAACATTACATTTTTCCACCAAACCATTCCAACACAGGTAAGTTAAAGTGAGGTTTTTTAGGATTTTATGTGCGGTTTCAGTAGTTAGGACGGAGTGAGTAAACCGATTGAATCACTCTGAGTAAACCAAATCAAAAACAGACGTCTTTGCCATATTTTCTCTCATTCCTTTTTTCAACTGCTGTGGCCACAGTGAATGAAACAGTTTCTGCTCTTCTTGTCTGTGTAACGCATCATGATGATGATGATGTCATATCTGTGCACGGCCACATTTCAGGTTCAGGTTGAAATAGTTTTATTATCCATTAGCCTCTTGAATATTCTGAACCAGAGGTGGGGAGTACTTTACATTTTCAAGGATCCGTACTTTATCAGTGTTCTTACTTTGGACGTTTTTTATTTCAGTACATTATAAAGGATATACTGTATCATACTTTTAAGGCCACTGCATTTCATAAATACATTTATGTCGATTACATGTTTTTTACCTTTAATTCCTAAGTATTTTACACTAATTGTACATTATTTGAGCAAAAATACTTGAGTATAAGTATGTAAGTACCAGATTTTATACGTACTTAAGTATGGAAGGTAAAATATTAACATGTATTTATGTAATCCATGATATATGCTTTATAAGGTAGTGAGGTCAAATCTTTTCAAAGTGAATACGTTTTGATAATGTACAGATATTTCAAAATGTACTTGAGAGTAAAAATACTTAAATTCTGCAAACCTCTGATGTAAACTGATTTACACGCTATTGCTCTTGAATGCTCAACTATAATCGATTAAAACTTAAACAGATTTGTAAAGCAGGTCACTATAACTATGACTTTTAGCTTCAGTAATTCAAACAAACTTTTACCCTTACACTGGTCGAAATACAGAGAGAGAATGAATCAGACTGCTGAAAACTACATGTGTTAATCTACTCAGTGGTTTAAAATAATCATCATCATGATGCTTCAGAAGGTATTCTAGATTTCATTTCACTCTAACAGCGCAGAAAACATGAACTCTGAAATTTCAACCAGGGAGGGGGGTTTGGGTGATTCTGGAACATTTTGATCAGTTAATTATTAAACCAAATAAGGATGAATAACATTAGAGTACATGATTGCTTCAAATCCCATTTTATAATGATTTTTGCATAAAATTGTGTCTAATACTTTTGTCTCTATTCGTAATGTAGAAGGTATATTAATCCCCAGGCTGCTTAACAAAGGCTGTAGAAAAAAAAATTATATTAAAAAGAAATATTTTTAGATGCATATTATTAAAAAGTATGTCCATCCCGGATAATTTACTGCTTTATGAATCTGATTTATCTTTTCATTTTTTAGACTTCAGTCTGATTACACAGACAGAGGCTGAGCGCCCTCTACAGATTATTTTGTGTTATCACAGTATCCGCCAATGCCCTTATAAACAATTAAAGGCTTATAAAGATACTGATTTAGAATTTAAAATGTTAACATATTTTTTATTTAAGATATGCTTTTCGGTTATGACCGCAAGCACCAAGTTTCTGGGTCATGTTGTGTCAATCATTCATATAAACAGGTCAGATGAGAGCTGAGTGGACAGAGACTCTGACCTGATTCTGTCTCTTTATGCAATCACAATACATGGTCACAACGATTATTTTGTCACAATGCCCAAATGAAATTGCAACATTGAGGCGCGCACACATGCTCTTTAACCCAATTCCAACAGAGGTCAGATTAAAGTTAGAAAACACTTTAGGGTAGAGGATCCCACACTTTTCAGTACGCGACCCCCAAAATAACAATGGCAGTACCTCGAGCCCCCACTTTGTTAAAGGTGGATAAAGTATACAAACGTTGCGCGCAAATGCGCACATGGAGCTATTCTACCCAGACGCACACAATGACAACAAAAAGAGCACAATCTAACATAATATTATTGTATAGCTATTTACTTATTACTTTACTTGGTGTTATACATAAACTATGGACTCTTACTGCAGACGGTCAAACTTCATCAAACTTTGGTGCTGATGGATGCGCCTCTTTTCGCACCTGAGGACGCTGGCCGCTTGATGGTCGCTTCTCCTCACTCCTCCTCTGTCTTTTGTAGATATTAATCAACGTTTCGTTTCGTCAAATAAGAATATCCTAAACGTAAAGTTTGAAAAATAATCTGAAAAATAAAACTCTTTCATCATTTTCTTGACTTGGAAAGTCTCACTGGTGACCTGGCAAGTGAAAGAAAAGACCAATCCTAAAATGAAAAGAAACAGAGACCAAGTATCCTGGAAGCATTCTTTGAAACAACAGTTTGGTGTATAGTATGTTTATTGGTGGTTGAATACAAAACAAAACAAAAATTTAACAGGATCAAAAAATACTTTTTACACAAACACAGAATCACACATTTCTAGCAGCTTAGCCTCAATAATCCTTTTTAACAGCTAATATTTCAGGATGATTGAGTTTTAGAAAACAAGTGCTACAGTTGTGTAAAGAGAAATCAAGATAAAGAGAGATATAGAAACACAGACCCTTTCATTCAGCCTGATGTACTTTACTGACCGCTTCTGGAGGCTTTCGAAGCCTTGTGGCCTGTATATGACACACAGGCTTTATAGCATATGTGAAGTATCGCCATAGTAACACGAGCACCAGGTGAGACAGACACTCTCAAGTAAAGGTTCACATCATCCCGATCCCCTGGAGGTTAACTCTGCTTTATCTTTGATTATGCATAATGTACTTCCATGTAAGTACACTTTCTGTTGTTTTGAAGACTGTAAACTGTATAATTGAGTACTTTGAATGAATGTACTTTGCTCTATTTACAAGTGTTTTGTGTGCAGGCACATGGTCAGAAAGAGCAGACATCAGTCTGAGATATTGATCTGAAAGTCAAAGCCAAGCTAAAAAATCTGTGTGTGTGAACATCCGTTGAAAAATAAAGGTAACTGCACTCTTATAGATTACTTTGCATTAACTAAAATAAAGTTTTACAACAATCTGGCTTTGAAGGAACACTGCATTAAAAGGAAAACAGTGGGTGTTGCTAAATGCTGACCAGGTGACACCATTACATTTAATGTTCACACACAGAGTTAAGGATCAAACCGAAACCTGAGCGAGCAGAAGAGTCATTTATCACACACGCAATTTTGGCTAAAACGGGGGGGAAATGTAATGGAAGACTTACATGGCATGAGCCATTTACACTAGTACTGTATCCATGACAACAAGAGCACCTGAAAAACTGAGCGGGTGACTCTCTCGAAACCTGTCAAGAACACATTTCTCCCCATCTGGATCCATCACAGTAACAAGAGTTTGTCTTTTTGTTTATTTTTGGTAAATGTAAATTCCTACTCTTGTGCTTTGGGGTGAAATGTGAACTCGAAATGTTTTCAGGATTCAAGAACTTACAAAATGGGATTTTCAGTCAGGCTCAAATGCCATTATCTGTACAAATATGTGTTTGTAACCGTCTTCTATATCTATGAAACCAGCATGTTGTAAAACAGGTCAATGATGACAAAAGAAAAACGTCTGCACTCCCTGAGTTTCTGAAAGTCTACGGTGGGGAAAACTAAACCAATCAAACACACAATTTGCCCTTCATTCTGTCTGCCTTTCACACATAAAAAAAGAAAAGTCGGTCAAAACTGGCACAGAGGAAATCTTAAAAGATGGGTCATTATTCAAACGACCGTAAGAGTAAACTAAACAGCACACAATCCATGTTTAGGGCCTGATTCTGACTCAACATGACTCACACTCAAACGAATCAGCACATACAAATCACACTCAATGAATCAAACTCAATGAATCACACTCAATGAATCACACTCAATGAATCACACTCAATGAATCACACTCAATGAATTAAATTCAATGAATCAGCACAAACAAATCACACTCAATCAATCACACTCAATGAATCAAACTCAATGAATCACACTCAATGAATCACACTCAATGAATTAAATTCAATGAATCAGCACAAACAAATCACACTCAATCAATCACACTCAATGAATCAAACTCAATGAATCACACTCAATGAATCACACTCAATGAATTAAATTCAATGAATCAGCACAAACAAATCACACTCAATCAATCACACTCAATGAATCAAACTCAATGAATCACACTCAATGAATCACACTCAATGAATTAAATTCAATGAATCAGCACAAACAAATCACACTCAATCAATCACACTCAATGAATCAAACTCAATGAATCACACTCAATGAATCACACTCAATGAATTAAATTCAATGAATCAGCACAAACAAATCACACTCAATCAATCACACTCAATGAATCAAACTCATTGAATCACACTCAATGAATCAAACTCAATGAATCACACTCAATGAATCACACTCAACGAATCAGCACAAACAAATCACACTCAGTGAATCACACTCAATGCCTCACACTCAATGAAACAAAACATACAAATCACACTCAATGAATCACACTCAATGAATCAGCACAGACAAATCACACTCAATGAATCAAACTCAATGAATCAAACTCAATGAACCACACTCAATGAACCACACTCAATGAATCAAACTCAGTGAATCACACTCAATGAATCAGCACAAACACTCAGTGAATCACACTCAATGAATCAGTACGATCACTCAGTGAATCACACTCAATGAATCAGCAAAAACAAATCACACTCAGTGAATCACAATCAGTGAAACGGCACAAACACTCAGTGAATCACACTCAATGAATCAGCACAAACAAATCACACTCAAGGAATCAGACCACATAAATCAAACTCAAGGAAGAACCCACAATGAATCAGCACATACAAATCACACTCAATGAATCACAATCAATGAATCACACTCAATGACTCACAATCAATGAATCACACTCAATGAATCAGAGAAGATGAATCACACTCGATGAATCAGCACATACAAATCACAATCAATGAATCAGGACATATAATTCAGAAAAGATGAATCATTTCAGGCAACTGAACTAAGTGCTTCAGGGTTGAAAGGGTATCAGAGTGAAACCATAAAGTAGTCTTCTGAGGTATGCACGATTTCGTCTTCTTCCAATAAAGACAATCATTTAATCATGTTATCTGTAATATAAACTTAGACACGCCTGATGAGTCATGTTTACACAGTACTGTCATGTGAAGAGGTGCCCTTATGGTCTAGTTGGAAGAATCTCATGAAAGCAGGTCATGTTTGACACCAGTATCCAAAGAAAATAAATTAGCACTAACAAATCTCACCCTATTCTCATTACCCTCAGGCATAAGAATAATGATGCATTATACATTATTATGTGGGGTATTTGTTACAAATGACCGCTTTTGAATTAATGCTCAATGCAAAAAGTGACAAGTTTCCATGAGATTCTCTCCGTTATTTCAGCGTAAAGCCATGTTTCCTGGTTAGACCTGAAGGACAATGTAGATTGAGGCAGTTTGGTTAAAATCGTGACCATCTCTGTTGTCTCGTTTCATAAAAACAGCTGACCTAAGAGCATCTAATGAGTTCTGAGGCAGAGAATGTGCCAGAACCAGCTCTAATGGACACGTCTCCATGACAACACAGACAACGACGGGAGGTGAAAGGGTTTCTGGGAATTGACAAACAACCAGATGTAAGCGCAGCATCCGTGCAAAAGAGACTACAGCTCTGTCCTCGCAGATTCTCACGTCCACTGTCATCATCTGACAACACGGCACAAAACATAAACGTGTGTAACAGATTCAAATTGGTTTGAGTTGCTAAGCTAAAGATGCAATACTGACAAAAAGCTCAAAAGTAAGATTTGTAAAGCAGAACAATGCCTTTCAATGCCTTCAAATGCTTTCTATGTAGGCAGTTCAATAGTTTGTAACGCATTTTTTATGTCTCACAGATAAGCTTCTGACCGGTGACACGCGAGACATTGTGTTGTTAATGACAAATACAAAAACACAAAATGAAAATTATAAAAAAATGCTGTCAAATTTCACTTTTCTTACACTGTAACTGGTTAATAATCATCATCTCGACCCCCTCTGTGCAATACTACAATATTGATTCTGTTCTTTCTATAAACCAGAACATTATTACACACTCACGTCTCATAGTTTCATCACACTTTGATTGTCTTTTCAAGAGTCCATTCAGTTCAAATCCAAATGCCAAGGGTTTTACATCATAAACAAACATGAAACAAACTTTTTCTGAGATGCGACAAACATAACCTAATAAAAAAATAGAGAAAAATACACACTAATATAGATGAAAAAATATACCCTTAGCTCTGTGGGTAAAGGTTCAGGTCATATCTCTCCTTTAAAATTCTCAGTAAAAAAAAGAAATCCTAAATTGAATAAGTACACATTTGCATTGTGCATTGTGACATTTTCAAGACAATTATAGGAAACAATAAAAAAATGTCAAATGTATGGTAAACATAATGGGGTGGTTTCCCGTACAGGGTTTAGGCTCGTCCAAGACTAAAATAAATGTTCTAAACTGAAAACAGCTTGCTGTGACATATCTTAAAGGACATCAGCATCATTGTTTTGTCTCAAAATGCACATCGATTTTGTAATGTAATGTTTTTTGTAAGGCAGGATTGTAAAAACTGCTTAAATGTCCTAATTTAAATAAGGCCTAGTCCTGGTTTAACCTAATCCTTGTCCGAGAAAACGCCCCATGAATACTAAGGTTTTTTTTGTACTACATTTATTTGTTAGTTTTATGCTAATTCAAAGTAAAAAAAAAAGTCATAAAAAGTCACAAAGCAAAACTTCATTTGCAAAAATCTACTTTTCTTTCCTTTTTTGGGTGAAATAAGACCGAGGTGAATCTGAAGACTCTGGCTCAATGGTCATGGCACGGTTTGTGAACTCCTCACTGCATAGCTAATTTATAAAACAGATACGGATATAAGATCAGCATTATAAGAAAACATAAAAAATGATTCTTCATTTCTTTCTCATTTTCACATAAGCGGTACACAGCTGCGACACGTAACGATAAGAAAAACGCGGCTGAGGTGATCAAAGTCGAGGGCAGAAAGCGCACAGAGAAAGTCTTACAAAAGTTTCCGTAAAATCTAATTCAAGCTATGGAGGGAACAATCGTATGAAAACATCTAAAGCATACGAATCTGATTTGCATATCTAGCACAAAATAAATGGAAAGAAAGATCCATCGAGCGTCCTCTTCTCTCGCCGCAAAGTATTGAAGGTTTTGTTTCCTTTTTAAAGGCGTTGAAGTTTTCTCTGTCCTGAATTTATGGCAGCTCTCGCTCTTGCGCTACACAAGATAACGTCGTCTTCCTACTTTGTGACATTTAATGATGTCCAGAGGGCGAGCGGACGGAGAGGAACGGCAGTGTGGAGGATCTTTGAGTTCTCTGATGGTCTTTCTCAGGGAAGGTCTTGAGACCTCGGGTTCGATTAGAGCCAAGCAAACACATGTGTACACAAACACACACACACACACATAAACACCACAGGTGCTGGTAAGATGAATCCCTGCAGAGTACAGAAAGACAAAAAAATAAACAGCAGTTTGAGTGTCATTTCATCCATAGGCTTGAAAGTTAAGTAAAACGATATTTGCATAACTTTTATAAAAACAAGTCTAAGGGCCGATTCACATTCGCCTCCTTAGTGCACGCAAGTTTGTTATTTTAGCAGGCGCAAGCAAATAGGGAGCGATGCGGTCACGACGCATTTAGAGCGAAATATTGAAACTTTTCAGAGTGCCGCGCGCTCACCGTGGGTCACATGACAAGAGAACGCGGCGCGGGTCGCGTTTTCCGCACAGTTTTAGACGCGACATGTGAATCTTCCCTTAGACTACACTTTCCCAACCAGTGTTTTATTTTTTTTACACAAAAGGTGCCAGCCAGCACCAGGATTTATGATCACATTAACAAAACCATTAGGCCCCCAGAATATTTGTATATTTTGTATGAATATGTTAACATTTAAAGTCCCAGTGAAATAAAGAAAATACTACTCTTATTTTTTCCTGAAATATTGCAGCGTTTACAGTAAACAGCTTGTCAATGTGTCATTATCTTTTCAAAATTCCTTTTCACTCGGAAGTTTGTCAGAATACAGAAGTAAAAACGAGCTTGCAAACATGATTCTAACTGTAATAACTGCATATCTCAAAGAAATTGGTTCATGTTTAACAATATCCACGTAGTACGGACCGTGCGAGGTCCCTGTTGGAGGAAAAAAAATGCCCATCAAATCCGTGGCCACAGTTTTCTTATTCTTCCCCTCGGTTCATTTTTGAAATCTGTACCCACACGTAAAAACATAAACCGTGCTCACGCTTATGATTACTGACAAATGTTGTGACAAATACAGCATTCATTTCTTTACAGAAAGTTATGAAACACTTTTTAGCAGACTTCAGAGTAAAATCTTGCAGCTTATCAACTGTTAGATATTATTTTCCCCATAGATAAATAAGCCCACATATATGCAAGAATAAGTGTAGCCTATGTGTGGTTTTAAGGCTCACAGTGAGGAAAGCTGCTAGCTCAGCAGACAGCTGGCTAAACGTGGAGGTAGAGGATTTTTTTTAAAGCTAAACATTCTTTGTCTGACATGCTATGTTAGCTATACCTTATTTGGAATATCCAGTGTCTTATGGCACACTATATAAAGATGTTTCTTCCACATAGTTCTATACCTTATTTGGTATAACAGGTGTCATATTGTGCAGTATATAAGGATTTGTTTTCCCTGAAATAAATGAGTTCAAAAGCTGGATGCCTTTGTGTCTAGTTCTTGTGCTCCCAGATCTGCAGAAGAATTCTCTCACAACATCCAAACTATTTATGAGTTGATTTTAAGTGTAATCCAGAACACAGAAAGAAACTTAGTGTTCGAAAGGAACCTGAAGTTTAACAATCAATAATATCAAAAAAGTCACAAGGCTAATTAATATTTTTGCCATAATCGCACGGGCCTTAATGGAAATGAATGTTTTAGTGCAACGTTATGTTTATAATATTATAGTAGCGTCTCTTGAGATAGTCAGCCTACTTTGTAAGGGTTTCTTTTTAATATATTTAATTTCACAAAAATTTCATAAAAATGTCACATTTCTGAGACTTATAAACATCAAAATAAAAAAACTGTGTGTGCTTTTAAACAAGAAAAAATGTGGTTACGTTTCATAAAAAAAGCTGAAATTTGTGTTTTTGTCAAAGACACCAGATATGACTCACATGATCAAATCGGGGATTATTAGATATTTTTTTGGATCTGTAGATACAAACTGATATAATATGACTGATGTCCTTGCATGCAGATGTGTTTCTGTCATGTGTGTACCTTTGTGTCTGTGGTCTTCATATGTGTGTCTCCATGTCTGTGTATCCTGGCAGCACATCTCCATTAGAGCAGCTCTTCAGCATCTTGTCCATGCTCGGGTCATCCATCTCTTTACGGCGTCTCTGCGAGCGCTGGTGAACCAGAGGCACGAAAAACATCACGATGCCCCCGACCACCGGAGGAATGCCGGCCAAATAAAATGCCACGTCATAGGTCCCAAAATGATCGCGGAGGATGCCTGAGGAGGAGACGGATATTAAAGAAAACATCTATTGGAGAATAAAACGTGTTTAGACTTTTTATTTAGTGAAAATGCTAATCTAATTTTATAATTCACAGTCTATCTCTTCAAACGGTCTGGATATCTGAACGTCACTCCAGGAAGATATCAATGAGGCTATAAGCCTGGATCAAGTCTCTCTATCAAAATATCTTTTTAGACTTTGAAGACGGACCGCGGTGAGATGCTCCTTTAGGGAAAATAAAGGTCTCGAGGAACTTAAATAAACACGGAGGAGTCGGCTCGCGGTTCCTGGTATGTGAAATACAAGCATGTCACAGCCAAACCGTGCAGCCAAGCCGATGCTGTCAAAATAAAGTATATCCTATAAATGATGCTTTACATTCACGGATGAGGGCTCAGCGCTCAAGACCCCCAGAGTTTTGAGAGTGAACGCCAGTATTCTACAAATGAACCCTGAGAGCGGAAAGTTAGGAACATTTATCATAGCATGAGCATTTCAAATGTGCCCATCGAGGCTGGAACCTGGAGAACATAAGGAGTCTGTTGTTAAACAAGAGCATTTAAGTCGACGGTCCAAATGAAATTTGCTCAAAGAGGAGATGGCGGGACCTTGGAATTTGTTCCTCTTAAATAAATCTCCTGTCCAATAGATCCACGAACTGGAGAAAGTCTGTGTGTGTTTTATCTGTGGAAAGAAGCATCACTTTTGATACTCGCCTGCAATGGGTGGTCCGGCCGTCATGGGTAAGGCCATGAGACCCAGGAGGTAGCCGATGGCTTGAGACGCCTGCATGGGCCCTACCAACTCGAAGGCGATGGGGGCCATGATAGTGATGAAGCAGCCATCACAAAGACCCATCAACACAAGAACCACAGCCAGACCTTCAAACACCGCACACTGAGGAATCATCATGGACATCACGCCCAAAATTATGAACGACGCCACCTACACAAACCCACAGAAAATCTTTCTTTATTAACATCTGTACAACTGCAAATGTTTTTGTCATCATGTTGAGTTCTCGTTTGAGTGTCAACCTGGTCTCAGATGTTTCTCATGAACTGGCTTAAAGTAGATTCAAATGCGAGTGTAATTGTCGAGACAGATGAAGGTGTAAATTGAATGTAGATTGAAGAGGTCAAATAATCTGGATTTGAGAAATGTTTGAATTGATATTGAGATCTTCAATAATATTGCGTTTTGATTGCAGACGAGACAAATCTGAGCTCATTGGTGTCAGACTTTGTTGACATCACTTCTCAAACTCTGATGAAAGACACACTTGTGAGATTTCTGACTCTCAGGAGAAATATCTGAGATGCAGACGAAACTTTAGTGAATGTTGAATTTAATCTGTTTGATGTCTATAAGAAATAATGAGAAATGAGAATGTTTGACTCGTAAAACATCTCATGAAACTTCAAAAAACGACACGTTTATAAATATAATTTTGGATTTTTGCACCTGCATGTAGATTTTCTTCGCTCCGGGTATGAGGTCTCCAATTTTCCCGAAAAGCAGTCGGCCGACCCCAGATGAAGCTCCGATACACACCAGCAGAATCCACTCCTTCTTAGTGTCTCCAAACTTCTCCCGCACAAAATTAATCTGCAAAATATATAAACTCATGAAAACTATAACATGACACAAATATTTAGTTACTTTATATTAAACATTTTGAAAGAAAATTCACATTTTATAATAAAAGAAAATGTGTTTGTACTAGTATGTTTCCTGTCCAAGAAACTAATTTAAGTCAAGTGACCCCGACATTTATAACGGCAGTAAATATGTGACCCGAGAAGTGTTTTCATACGGCCTTCGGCTTCAGAAAAGCCCTTGTTCTCAGCTGGTCAGTGACCGCATTAATGTCTCTGCGGTGGGAACGCAGGAAAGTCAACTATAAGTTGAATATTTCCGTTCATAGACGCCCTGTTTCTAAGAAAGCGAGAGGAGGAGGACATGGGGTTAAAAATAAAAAGAACGGTAAAAAATGTTTCCTGAGCGAGGAGATCACAGGCCTGAAGACTGGATGTCGTTTGAAAAGGATTTGAATGAGAAAACCTTAGGGGCACATCAAACGCCGTGAGATGTGGCATTTAGGGGTTAACCTGTAGGAGGGGCTTTTCTATCTCCACCACATTTGGCGGCCAAAAACACACACACACACACATGTACAACAAAAGCCGGGACAAGATGTTTACTTCTGGTCCGAAGCCTGAAAAAACAAGACTGTAGTTAGAAGTGTGAGATTGTGGGGAGTGGGTGGTCTCTTTCATCATTTTAATACCAACGTCCTCAAACACACACACACACATTTACAACTCACAGCTAACAAAATAAGCACTTTCTTCAAACACATACCAACATTTCAACCTACAGTAACAACTGTGCACATACAGTTATTCAATAATTCAATCCAGTGTCGAATTGTGTCAAAGCTCTTGGGGGTCCCCTAACCAGCCCTTAAAAAATTGCTATTAATCTTACTGCTATTCTATTCTGCTATTCTAGAAAAGCTTACTGCTTTTCTATTTTGCATTGTATTTTATTCACAAAAACAAACTTCTTAAGATTTAGCCTGTTTGATTTCTGTCTTGCTTAGATTTTGTCCATATGCATGCATGGATTTTTCAGATAAAAATGGCATTTTAATTGGCGTCTTATGAAATTTGGTCAAATATCGGACAAGCGTGTTTTGTTTTATCGTGATAATTTTGAGAAAAATAATTTGGGGTTTTTAGTAGTCTGGTTTTAGTGGAACACCAGGGGACCCCAAAATTCATTATTTTATACCTTATGAGGGGCCCCTTAAGGCCGGGACCGCCCCAGCCCCCCTCAATTCGAACACTGATTCAATCTAGTTCTTGATCAGCACTCAATACAACTTTGCTCGTAAAAACATTGTCATGCATGACATCATTACATGAAGACATTAAGAAGATGATTTTATCCTAAGTTACAATAGTGAAGAAAACAATAAAGTGATTCAATGCAACAAAAAAAAGTAAAAAGTAGGGCTGCACGATTAATCGTATCTTAATGGTGATAACTATTTCTGCTTCACACAATTAACTGAGCATAATCGGTGTAATAATCTTGTTTTGAAAGCAAGCACAAAACTGCAGATCATCGCAAAATTCATATCTTTAAATCTGCCACTTTACAGGAAATAAAAAAAGGGTATTTGTAATATTTTAATACGTTATTGCAAATCCCTCAGACGAACATGAAGGTTGACCAATAGTAATGATTTATATAAAAAAAAAGGTTTCATTCCGAAGGTCACAAAATGTGTTATGACATATTCATTTGTTGTAAAGTAACGCCTTAATAAACATGCTGAACTGAAATTAACAAAAAAGTTCTGAACTGACAAAATAATAATGTTCATTAATCGTGATTCAAATTTTGTGCAAAATAATCCTGATGATCATTTTACCCATAATCGTGCAGCCCTAGTCAAAAGTCAATATAAAACATAGTTGCAATAAATAAAGACATTTGAGTGTAACATACAGCCGCGTTTATTCCTTAATGAAATATTTATTTAATTAATATTAATTAAATATAACGAATTAAGAGAGTTCCGTTTTTCAGAATTTACTTTTTTTAGGTATGTGTTTAGATAAAATGTTCCTTTTTGTTTCATTGTGCTAACTGCTAACAATATTTCTCTCAGATTAAAAAAAAGTGTATTTCTATTTTTATTTATTTGCGGAAAATGAAAACGGGAGAAACAGATGAAGATAAAAGTAAAGATGATTTGAATTGCTTCAGACCTTGAATACTGCAAAGAAAACAAATTCATATTCACTTTTAAGTAATATAAATCGATATTATAATAGAATATAATCTTATTTCTACATGTAATTAGGAAAATAAATTGTGATAACCTGTATTTCATCACTGTTTTCAAGTGTCTTGTCATGCTGTCAGTCGTTCACATTGTTGTTGGATGACTTTAGTCACTCCTGAGGTTTAACAGAAATTTAACAGACCCTGGACTATACTATACTACATATACTATATGTATAAAGTAAGTCACTTTCTGCTAAATGATCAAAAATAAATGTAAATAAAGGTGCAATCCGAGTAAATAATACCTGCATGTAACCGACAGAACTCTAGAAATCCGATTATAAATGTGAAAGGTCATCTCGATGTGTGCTGTTGTTTTTTATCACCAATCCTCTGCGTGATGAGCAAGAAAACTGCAGCACCGCCGGCACCACCCGTGCTGGATTTCAGAGCGTGTCATATTTCACAGGCTTTTCTCTTGACAAACAGCGAAAAATCGGAGCCTCCTCCAAGAACGAGCATAATGGATTATTGATGTGAATGTATGTCCATCACAATACCATCAGTGAAAAGAAGAGGTTAAGCAAGGACAGACATGGACAGAGTCTGTCCTGAGATGACCCGGAGTGAATGAATAATTCACGAAGTGAACATGTGTGGAGTCATCACACACGGACTCACCGTCATGCAGGGAACATTAAATATTTCAGCCTAAAGCATTATTAATGCATGACCAATCGCTCGTATAGTCCGTTTTCTGACCTTTAAACTGAACGGTGAAGGAGGAATTAAATCTGAAAATATGAGAAATGAATCAAATATGAAAGAGATCTCATTTGTGATTTTTCTTTCTTATGGGCTTTTACCATTCAGACATTTGAAACAACAGCTCCGTCAGTCGTTCAAAGAGGCTCAATATTTGAAATTTCACAGCGCTTTAGGTATTTCTTTTGTTGACGTTTACATAAATGGATAGCCTTGTTCTTGAACACACACGTCTGGGTTTTGGGCTTTTACTGCCAGAAAACAGAATTTGGGTCACAGTGGGAGTTTAGTTAGTAGATACAGAAAACTCACGCATGGTTAGATGAGACCGTCAGGTTTGGATTTGACTTTACTGAATTTAATAATTTTGTCATTACGACACAATCCATCATTTCAGCCGACAGCACTGTTTAATTCCTGAAAATCTGGAACGTTCTGGTGTGTAAATGATCCAGGCAGGGTCGGATGATAAATTACTTGTGAAATTCACCATAAAAAGCGCCAGGCTTTGAGTCAAACGTGTGCAAAGTGATTTATAAATTATGCTTGGAAAGTTGCTTTAAATAAAACTCCCCGCTGAGAGTGAGAAGCGCTTTCTACCTGCTGGGCACACTTCCCAGACTGAATATACATAGGTTTCTGTAATTGATTCATTTATTTTTCTAATGCAAAATGAATAGTGCACCTCGTTCGCCTTTATGTGAATCGCCGAAGTCATTCGATCTTAATTCCCTAAAAGCAGAACACAATAACATTGACGTTTTTTCATCCAAAGAGGTGTGTATGAGAATCACTACAGCAGTCAAGCTACAGAAACACAAATCCCATTTATAACCGGCACACCAAACTCACCAGGTGTACGTACGGCACAAAGTATCCCAGCACAGCCGTGGCGATGCCGAACGCCCACAGCCGATAGGCCAGCACGTTGAACACTCGGACGTTGAAGTACTTCCTCATTTTGGCCAGGCCCTTTTGCCACCTGCTCGCAGACTCAGAGCCGGACGCCGGACCTCCCTCCATCCCCATGCCTGGCATCGGACACATCCCGCTGGGCATGAGCGGACGGAAGGTGAGGGCCAGCAGCGTCTGGACCAGCATGAAGAGGCTGAGGGTCTGGAAGGTTCTGGAGAGACCCAGCGGTCCCACCACTTTATTCAGGAGCACTGGAAACCCCATTGAGAAGAGGCTGCTGCCCGCCGTCACTACGCCGTTGGCCAGGCCCAGTCTTTTCCGGAAATAATGCCCCAGTATCACCAGAGACGGCTGAAAAGCGAACGAGGATCCGCAGCCGAACAGTATTCCATATGTGAAGTAGCGAAGAGCCAGCGTGCTGAGAAGAGAGAGGAGAGCGTTATGTGTGTGCGATTTAATATGCCAAAGAAAATTAAGATTTGAAGAATAAACGTGGAAGAAGACCCAATGATGGGAAGGTTGTAGGTTCAACACTTTCCATTAAAAGTCTCCATTCAACCCACATGAAAAGATAATGGAGTATATTATATGATTTTCTAATTTTCTAATTTTGAATCTTAACATAGTAAAGTATGCTCTAGTTTTCACTATATTTCAATTTACATGAGTTTACAATCATTTCTCTATAGTAAATTCTAAAGTTTACTAGTTTTTTATATGAGATTCCTTTCTGTTTCTGTTCAGATTTATAGTTAAAATGTGTATAATATCATTTTTTATTGCGGTTCCATGCACAGATATTTTAAGTCAATCTAACTTTTTGACCGTTTTTGACGTGTAGGGTAAGTGAATGTTGAAAGTTCAGTACACACTGACACATGTAGACTACACAAATCACAATGCTGAATATATACAAAACCATTTCTTTGACTTTCTCTCCGGCCATGTGACCTAAATAAGATGGATTGTGGGTAATAATCTCCAGAAGACAATCAGTGCCAAAGCCTAGTGTAGGACGAGACCTTTTCTCTACTCTAAACACAGCAGGAACATGTTTTTCTTCAATGTTTTCCATCAACATAAAGAGCTTTTTCATCTTGGAACAAAACCAGCACTTTGTCAAATCGCACATGGATGAGAGAGAGGGAGAGAGAGAATGTGAATGAGAGGGGGCGAGTGAATTAATTGAGCGCTGTGTGAGGCCATCAGAGAAAACACACATCGACTGGAGAAAAAAACGAACGCAATCATTGCAAATCAATCCTCTTGCACTCTCTCATTCATTTGAATTTTTTCAAGAAAATGTCTTGGGTTTAAATACTTTTTAATTATGACTGTGATGTATTATAAGGCAATTAACATAATATATATATTTACGTTGCAAAGGAGCTGGTAAGCAGACCGATAAAAGCCACGAACGCTCCACAGACGGCTGTCTTCCGGCAGCCGAAATGATCGGTAAACATACTGACCACAGGAGAGCAGAAAAATATCATCCCCATCGCCAGAGCTCCGACCCATGCTGAAGAGAGAGAGAGAGAGGGAGAGAGAGAGAGAGAGAGGGTGATTAAAAACCAGATCTTAAATATTCTCAAAGAGGATCCCTCGTGAAAAATAACTATAGAAACAAGAAGTTGTATTGGTTTAAAGGGAAACTGTAATGGTTCTACTGGTATGTGATGGATTCTATTGGTGGAATGTTAAATCCTATTGGAATAATGCCCAAAACACACTACAAAAAAGAACTTTGTAATGGTTTTAATGGAAAAGCTAAGGGTTCATAAAGGTATGTTAATTAAAACCATAAGAATTTCTGCAATGGTTTCTGCTGTTTTTTCTATGTTTTGTTCAGCATTGAGATTAATCCTATTGAAGTAATGCCCCAAAACACACCATAAAACATTTTTTTTTGTAATGGTTTTAATTGAAAAGCAAATGGTTATAATGGTATTTTAATGAAAAACATTTAAATGTCTGTGATGGT
>CM056464.1:575108-710108 GCA_029783895.1 Triplophysa bombifrons
AAGAATGCTCATAACCAAACAATTATTGCCCCCCATTGTCTACCATAGTATGAAAAATAACTTTATCATTTCTTTGTTCTGTTAAACACAAAAGAAGATATTTTGTTGAATGTAGGACAGCAAACAGTTCTGTGGCACTTTTCAATACTTTTGTATTTTTTCCTACTATGGGAGTCAATGAGGTCCAAGAACTGTTTGGTTACAAGAATTCATCTGAATATCTTTCTCTGTGTTCATCAGAAAAATACATTTATGCAGATTTGGAACAACTAGAGAGCGATTCATTCATGACAGAATATTCATTATTTGGTGAACTATCCCTTTAAACAGCTGTTTCCAATTTACCAAATGTGCATTTTCCATTCAAACCGTTGGTCTCACTTTTGTTTGAAAAAAATAGGTTTTATATTATTCATTTTACATTTAAAAACATTCTTCAATCATTCCAGTTGGAATGATTACTGCTACAAATACCTTACAGGATTTTTATGACGTGCAAATGTTGAAAATGTAAAAACGTTCGGTAACACTTTGCAATAAGGTGCTATTAGCTAACATTAGATAACCATGAACAATTTTGTTTTTCAGCCTTTATTAATCCTTGTTAATGTTAGTTAATGTCAATACAGTTATTCATGTTAGTTCATGGTGCATTAACTTATATTAACAGTGACAATGCTTGATTTTAATGTTGTCTTAGTAAATGCTGAAATTACCATGACATTAATAATTCCTGTTGAAGTATAGTTCATGTTAACTATTGCATAAACTTATTGTTAACAAAAAGCACCTTATTGTAAAGTGTTACCAAACTTTCTTATTATTATCACAGTAAGAAATTCTGCTGCTAAATGGAGTGTGCAAATCCCAACACAATGTCTTTTCTCAGTTCCTGGCATTCGCTCTTTTGAATTCCAACTCTGTTTTCACAACCGTCCAAATAAACGGTCAAACAAGTCTATTATTCTTTCACAATGCTATAACACTGGGCAAGTCTGCTACGCTGTCTAAAAAGAAAACAGAATGTAGCAGAACAAAGAGAAAAACAGGCAGCAAGTGGAGAAGTACATCAAAATCTATGGGTACCATCACAAGCTCGCAGCTGAAGAGAAGAACAAACACTGAACATCAGCTTTATCCATAAATCATGAAAGAATAGACCGAACATCTCATACGGGACTCTTTCTTCAGTTGAAAACAAAAGAAGTTATTTAAAGAAATGTAGTGGTTTTGTGTTCATAACAGAAGTCAATGGAGTTTGATCACGGACATTCTTCGAAATATCTTCTTTTGTGTTCCGCAGAAGAAGAAACTCCAACAGGTTTGTGATGACATGAGGGTGAGCAAATAATTAAGGAGTTTTCATTTTGAGGTGGACTACGCCTTTAAATCAGGCATTCATCTTCCACTGGGCTTGTTTCGTTTAATATTCATAACTAGTAAACATCAAACTAAAAGTTGAAAGCAGAACAGCCAAGCGGGATTTGGAACATTAAAGTAAGCAAACTTGTAGCGAACAAGCAGGACAGATGTTGAAACAAGCGGCGAGACACGCAGGAGATTATCAGCATGTGGACTGGGTTTGTGCTGCCAGTGAATCTGGGGTTGTCGGGGACATTGGCTGGTTCGGAGGGTTCATGAGAGCGGCTTCGTTCGTGCAGAAAATGAATTCTGTTATTAACCGCAGTGAAACCGGTGGTCAGATCTACCAAACCCATCACTTCTGTTGGTCATTAAACTAGAGCTTTTCTTATGCATCAAAATCAAGGTTATGGACTCTGTAGGGATTATAAAAACGACAAACAAAATGATCAACAGTTGTTATCATTATAGTGGCTATCTTTATCAGCAACAGTCAACAGTGACCGACCAGTGGACCGACACTATAAAACTGTACAAATGAATTGAATTAAATGACAAATATCACAGAATTTCTCATTAAGAAACAATGGGTCACCTAGCAATACTTTGGTCAGTAACTATCAATATGAAAGCAGGTGGCAGTGATGGGGTCCAGAGAGCAGCTTTGAGCAGCTGTCACTCGGTCTGAGCCCCTCTGACCCGGGACTCTAAAATCAGGTGTGATCCGTTAATCTCTCATGATCAGTGCGCCTGGAATCGGCTTTGACCCGCACGTACAGTGCAGCACTCACCCACTTTAAACTGTGACGTCTGGTCCTTGAGATCCTCGTGGTCTTTCACCAGCATCGTGTGCAGAATACCAAACGAGTTCTGTATGCCGAATATCGAGCCGTTGCACCAAGTAGCGGCGAACACCACCACCCAGCCGAATCCCCCCTCGGGCGGCACGAAACCGCGTCCCGGGTGTGCGCCGGGCGGCGTCTCCGGACGCTTGTCCGAGCTGCCCGTCTGTATCAGCTGAACCGTGCTGTCCTCCGGGACAATCTTCTGCTCCGATTCCTCGCATTCCTCTTTGTTCTCTGGGTTTTGCTCCATTGCAGACGAAGCGAGCAGTTCGTCGTGTCCGGTCTGGGGTTCAGGGGTCGATACCTCCGGACCGGGGGTCCCGCTGCCTCCTTCTGGACTGTTATCATTGCTTTCCGCGTGCATCCTTAACGAAGCGGATGCGAGTGTGCTTGTTGAGAAACTATTTGATCATATGCGTGAGTATA
This sequence comes from Triplophysa bombifrons, assembly GCA_029783895.1. Taxonomy (NCBI): domain Eukaryota; kingdom Metazoa; phylum Chordata; class Actinopteri; order Cypriniformes; family Nemacheilidae; genus Triplophysa; species Triplophysa bombifrons. The sequence goes on from CM056464.1 coordinate 577,742, forward strand.
GATGAAAACCGAAGAAAAATGCGTGGTAGAGTTGATCAGAGATGCGAAAGTAAAAGCCGAACACAAAACAATCTCTTGACGCGCGTGGACGGAGCTTTGCGCGGATGAACAGTCATAATCCGATCGATAAAACGCAAATCGTGTTATGAGAGATCACTCTTCATAAGCGCCTCGACTTCCAGCAAACCTCCTGTCCTGTCCAAAGCTCGCTTCACGTCTCTTTATCTGGAGCCAAACGTGCACCGACTCCTCCTATGTCTCATTTGTGTAACATTCACGACGGATCCCGGTGGGCTGCCCGGCGCGCACTTCTGCGGTGCAACAACGTAACATTTAAACGCTCCAAACGACAACGTGCATTGTGACTGTGTAACACTTTAACATTCGAAACATTCCGCGAATGCGTCCGTTAAAGCTCCTTCCGCGAAACACTTTCAGTAAACAATCTTTACCGAACGGGTCCGCCTCCTCGCCGCCCGCAGAGGGAACGGATTTGAAATTCCACCGGCGCAGGATTAAGGAAACCGGAGACCAGCCCCTATCTCACCATTCCTCATCCCGCCCCGCAATTGGCTTAAAACGAGGAAGCGCGCCGAGAACGGTATAGATGACGCGAGAGTCGTTCGCAGGTACATGTGGAACCGAATCGGTTCGGTGATCGGTGTGCGTGTGTTTGGTTTCCCGATTGTTGCGGCGTTTGGCAAGCGCGCAAATCATCAATGTGGCACCGATCAGACGGGTCCAGATTCTTGATGGTTCACGAGCAACGTCTCGGTGTTTATCCAGAACGGCGCGGTCAGTACGGATCTCGTGAATCGGTGCGTACAGGCGCGAATGGCTCGTGTTTGGGTCGCCATGATGGGTTATTATGGTATGGAGGGGGAGGATCCGTGACGCGCTTCCCTGTACAGTACCTATAGTAATATCTATAATGTCACATTCAAGCATCTCTTCATACTGTGTAGATGTGCGGTGCAGTTCACACTTTAATATGTACTACAAACTGTAGTCAATGGTAGTTTACTGTAGTATAGAGATATTATAATATTTAATACCTTTCAATAATGCACTCGACCATATTTGGTCAACTGAGTAACGTTTGTATTTATTTGCAAATAATCACGTTGTAAATATTTAGGCTGATATTTTGAACTCTACATTGAACCAAAAAAATGTATCTATGTAGATTATTTTGCATTATTACTTTTGTTTACATTTAAAACTATATGCATACTTACAAGTGTTAGTTCGACCCCAGCGGATTGCACATAACTATGTATAAATGTATAGGATAATGCAATCTAAATCGCTTTGGATTAAGCGTCTGCCAAATGCGTAAATGTAAATGTAATTAGGATTTTAATTTCGTGTATTATTGATTCTCGAGTTTCTGCAGTGACTCCTGTGGACCGCTAGAGGACAGCAGAGATCTGGTTTATTGGCCGTAACGAATGTATTCCCAGGGCAAGACCTTTAACAATTGATCTGAATGAATATCCTTAAAGAAAAACATGATGTGATGAAAGATTTCCTGATGCCTAGATTACAGAATACAATGACTGTATTTATTATTGTGGCCAGGAGGGGAATCAATCACTTAAGAAAGAGGAAGCAATGCATTTTGTCATTTTTTCTAACACGTCAATGTTCATACTGTAGTGCTTGCCATCTTTTAGAACATTACATTACAAAGACTTGATTACAGTAAAGAAATTAAGTTTGTTCACAGACGATGAGGTTGTAACACGGAAAACATCATTTGGTAACGATAACATTGTCTTGTATCACAGAAAGTTGATTCATCCTTGATTATAATTTGAAGTGTAATATCACATTCTGCCATTAAAAATTTATATATTTAAACATAATATTACACTTTATTGTTTACAGAAGACATCAACACAACTTTGATTGAGTTTAACTAATGTTACTAATGTTGACTAATGCTAAGTTATGTAATGTTACAGATCATAAATTCTTAGAAAGTTGTTTGTAGTTTTAAAACCGAGCTGTTCGCATGAAAGCTGTAAATTTGATTTTGACGACAACCCATAATGCCCCACCATCTTAGTTACCACAAAGCAATGGTCTAGAAACCACTTTTGCCACTGCATATCATGCTGGTGACTTCACCACAAGAATCACGTTCAGAAAATGACACATATGATCTCCTATTCCTTATCAGTAAATATGCTTCATTCACACACCAGTTTCATGACATAAGGGACTTTTCCAATATTTTCGTTCGTGTGACGTCACCATCTCTGTGCATTTAGGACAGAATGCGTGAGTGTGAGACTGGAGCAAAGGTGACAAGGTCAAGGGTCAGTTTACTCCCTGCGGCTTAAGATTCTTTTTATAGAGTGTAGCGGACAGAAGTGAGGAAAGAAGTGGGTGGAGGAATGAGACATGAACTAGACATCAGAGAGAGAGAGAGAGAGAGAGAGAGAGAGAGAGAGAGAGAGATGGCGATGCATACGTCTCAACACATACGCAGCTGTCTGCTTTTCGTTTCAGTGTTTTGACTGCAAACATAAGTGAGACATGTCACACACCTGCTGTCTGCATCATCAAAGATAGAATCAGTCTGGACCCTCAAATCCTCAGTTTATCTCTCCACATCTTTCTCAAAATAATGTATGATTAATTGATTTCTAAAGTGCTTTTCATAATATTGCAAGCAGCTTTAAGAATATATATTTTAGAACAAAACAGAGTCAAAATGATAGAAAACAGGACAATTTATGTTGATACTGTTTCATATTACATCAGAGATGTAGCCTAGTGAGCATTCTGTTTCTACAGTACATAATAAATAAATGTTTTCTGGTTTTGATTAACTATTGGAAGTAATTGAATCATTAACAAAACATCGTAAATGAACAAGTTTACAACAAACTTTCTGCATTTAGTGTTAAAAAGTGATCATAAGTTTGATTTATCTTGGTGAGCAAGACTGCTTTGGATAAGCATCATGATCTGGAGAGCACCGGAAGACATTCTGAATCGGATCAGGAAAGCAACATGGTTTGAAATGTGACATAAGATATGAAATATACAATAAAAAGAAAAAACCCCACAGTCTCCCGTCTGACAGCCTATTTTTAAAAACAACATCAAGATAATAATGAATCTGCTTTTGAGTCAAATAAATGATGAATAAATAAATTTAAAACATTTGAGGTAAAATTGTCTCACTATTTGGCAGGTATTACATTAGAATCTCTTTTTATATATGCAGTTATAACTCCTTTATAATGCACTTTTAAATGACCTATTAACCAATAATGAACCGATTCTCTCGAGCCATTGACAACCAGGAACAGGTTTACACTGACAACCTTAAGTTTGACAACAAGGCCATCATTTGGGATAGAAATGTATCTCCTCCCCCAGCCATTATCATGAAAAACCAGTGACTTTTTTGAGCGTTTAAGACGGTAATGTTTAAAAAAGATGAAACACCAGCCCCAGTCCCACCTGTATTGTGTTGGCAAAGACAGATTCTCATCTGAGATAATGTTCAGACAGTGAGTCTGTGTGTTTTGTCTCTTGCACACATAGATACGGCGTTCACCTGGCGTGATCATACATGTCCGACACAGATCTTCTTCTCATGATACTGTGAGTCATATAGCTGTGGATGGGTGTCTCTGACTCCGGTGTGGGCGTGGAAGAAAATATGGCTGTCATCTCTTGATGATGGCTTCCAGGAACCCGCTGGGAGAACAAGTAAACCACTTCTGCTTATTTAACACATTGTCTAACACCCATAATGGAGCCGTGTCATCTCATCTGACCTCATCAGTGTTCATCCTCATTTATTTTTCAGTGTTTAATTACTTCGTTGACTTGAATAAAAATGGGGGTCATTTAATTGGTTTGCTTTTAGATTTGTTGGGGTTTTGATATTAGATGTATAATAGTAGAGCAGTATACAGCCGTGAAGAAAAACTATTAAAATTATTTTCAGTTTTTCTGCATTTACTGTTTCTATGTGTTTACATAAAAAAGTTTGTTTTATTCTGTGAACAATTATTGTCTTAAATGTATTACTTCTATTTGAATTAAATAACAGAAGGTTAAAATAACAGAAAAGATGTTCAGTATTTTCTCAGACCTCAAATACTGCAAAGAAAAAAAGTTCATATTCATTTTTAAGCAATACAACGATCATATTTTTGTATGTGATGACGTGAATTTTGATCACAGTTTTATGTGTCTTGTCATTCTGTCAATCTTTCACATTTCTGTTGGATGACTTTGTGTCACTGGTGAGCTTTGATTTGATTGAAAATCAACAGATGCTAGACTGGAATGACAACAAAACATCTAGAAATGATGATTAATTGAACATTTGGAACAGTCTCATACTTTTTCTGCGCTGTATTACGTCACTAACCAGCAAAAGAAAAAGCCTTAAAAAACACAAAGCTTCATTCATTACACATTCAAATTTAAGATATACCTACAAATGTAAGTGTGTGTGTGTGTGGTTGACGACTGTAAAAAACATTGAATATGATCTCTCCTTAAAGGTACAGACACCCAACCACTGACATGACCATATAAGGACATGTTTCCTCTTCCCCTCGTCTTGGAAAATATTACAATACAATATTACAAAATATATGGAATTCACATCAGCAAAGACATATTTTTACTTTTGTGAAAACTGTTTCATAAAAGGCAAACTTGCACACACACGCACACACACTCATAGGGGCCAGATGAGCTCCAGCATGTCTCCTTTTGCTGCTGGTAAGACATTAACATGCAGGGCAGCACAGAACCCGTCGCCACTCCTAAGCAAACTTGAAAAGAAGCATGGGGGGTGAGGGGGTAGTATCGAGGGGCAGAAAAACCAAAAGAAAAAAAGAGGCGAGAGATGGAAGTGTTCCTTGAAAAATTTGTAAAAAGTGAGACAGGACGGTGGGAGGGAAGCAGACTAGTGAGGGGGTGTACAAAGGGAGGGGACTTTAGCAGGAGGAAAATAAGGAAGGTTGATAGGATAGAAACCATTGGAGTGAGAGAAAGAGTTGCTGAAAAGCTGAACGTCTACTGGAGCCGATATCTCATTCATCAAAAACAGAACAGAATCAAACTCTACAGAAATCATACAGGTATACAGAAATAATCCTTCAAGTTTAACTTTCTCTCTGGTTGCCATAAAATAAGGAATAGTACTGGTCTGTGTGCGGTTTTACCATGGTAACTGTGATTTCTGCCAAAACGTTAAATAAACGTTGCTACTGTAAAGATACAATGAAGCAGTATGGCATCTTCTCATTCATTTAAAATGCTTTCGGACGTTTTTCATTTGTAAATGATTTATGTTACAAGTTTTATAAAAGTTATTTTGACCAATAGGTATTTTGTAATTTGCTTTTCCATGCCAATCTTACTGCCAGCATGAGGGTGTTGTTATGCAGTTGTTAAGGTGTTGTGTGGTTGTTTACTGGAGTCTCTCGAATGCCTCCTTCATGTAAATTTACAGCTTTTCTTGCGACATGTCGTAATATAAAAGACTCGGTCCAGTAAGCGACAGCATAAAACACCAACAGCCACAACAAAATAATAAAATTAAAACAAAGATTATGTACCGTAGCAACATTTAGCAGAAACTGTAGTTTTGTCATCATATTCATTTGTCATTTTGATTGTTTGAATGCCTTTTTAAAAGGAACATTAATATTGACACTTGTTTTTATGTGGTAAATTTCAGAATCGTCCATCTCTGTCAAATGTTATTTTTTTTTATTTTATGTGACTTTTAATCAAGCGGGCTATAAACATTCTTTTTAAAAAAGAAACAGGTTTCTCTTCCTCTTTATGGCTTCCCACGGTAACTGGCAGGCACTTTGTTCATTCCATTCAGAGCCCAGTGTGTGTCCTGTTAAAAACACCCAGATGTTCAGTTTGACTTTAATTAAATCCATAAGGGACGGCGGGCTGTTTGTTCATACAGCCGTTGGTAAAGGTCAAAATAAACCTGAATATATTTTACCTCCACAATGTGATGTGACGCTGAATATAAAACAAATAAGAGCGGGAATCTGTTTCGATCATTCAGGGCATCGGTTGGATCAAATGATTCCATGTGTGTTCTGTGTAATTTTTTCAAAACAGCACTTGTAACTTTATTTATTACAGAATCAAGATGTTGTCTGGGTCACAGGTCACATTTCTCCTGATTCTTTATCTATCTGAGTGGGTCCGTGCAGCATCCGTTGGTCCATCGCTGCTACAACCTCCCATGAGGCGCGTTCGCATCATTGAAGTAGGAGACGACTACGATGATGCAAGCTCAGTGACAACACTCGCCCCACAATCGCCCGGGGCCACCACCACCAGCGCGATCCCCCGTATATGTGACTACGACCCCTGTGTGGTTCAGATGACCCCCTGCTCTGAGATTTCGGCCCAGACGGGTTGCCTCTGTCGTGGGGTGACAGGAGGGGAGGTGAGGCCCGAGGCCCCGAAGCTTCGGGAGATCAAAGTGGAACACTCAGGGCAGGTGGTCGTCCACTGGTGTGCCCCTCGCTCCACGGTCATGCATTATAAGGTTACTCTGAAAGGTGGGGAAGGGCAAGAGCAGATTTTCGAGGAATATTTGCGGAACAGTGTTGTGGCCGGGATGAAGGTCGGAGAAACGGTCTGTGTGTCGGCGATGAATGAGGCAGGGGTCAGCGAAGAGTCGTGTGCCCAATACGAGTCCCCGATGACCGATCACTACGGTTTGAGCGCAGGAATTATTGCGGGGGGCGTCGGCTTTCTGGTGCTGATTACTCTTCTTGCTGTTTTACTGTGGCGACGGAGGTCGTGCCGAAAAGCAAATATGAGTGAAGCAGGAGGTCTCGGCAATCCTTCATACACCAATGATGCCGTTCTGTAAAGACTCACTGAACAGGATAAAGTGACAACATGGGAGAAAGAAACTGAATGTATGAGATTTTGTGCTGTGCGTCTGACTGAAAAATGCTCTAAACTGCTTTGTTTGGTTCAGATTTTCAAATTGTGTGATGGTTTTTAATGTTTCATACAACATGAAATCTAAACTTACCCTCTTTTTTATATTGTAAAGACAGATGATTGTCTTCATTGCATAGACTTCCTTCACCTGTAGATCATCGTTTTTCTCTTATGTCATCTGGGAGACATAGATTATTGAATAATGCAACCAACGTCATTATCATAGATATTTTGTACGTTTATTTGAAACACAATTAGATATTTAGACATTGATTTAGGTTACTGTTGTATAGTAAGTGACGCAGCGTTTCTAAAATCTTGTCAACACAGTGATTTATTGCCGATTAACATGAACTTAATGAAGGTTGCACTAATAACTACCATTGATGTGTGTACTATTAATATTTGGGTTAGGTAACTGCTGGGAAAGGTGAGGATTCTCTGGAGTTGTTTTGTTTTATATTTAGCAAAACAGCACATTTTCACCACAAATTTACCATTTTCTTACTACAGTAACCAGAGTTTAAGCATGACAATTTATAGTTAAACCGTGGTAAATCAACCAATAAACATGACTACATTTTAACTATAATAAAACCACGGTTAATTGATTGATATTTCTTACGAAACTTGTGTTTCTGAAGGACTGTAATCCTCTCCCAACCCACTACAAACTCACATTCAACTCTGACTCAATTCTGATACGACACTCCCAAATTTCATACTCCAACCAATTCCCAGTGGTTAAAATCTAGTCTCTTGCTTGTGTTTTTACTTTCTCACTCGGTTATGCTCAGAGGTACGTTACAGAAATGAAATGTGTAGAAAATGTATTTAATTTAATAGCACTAATGGTTCTGTAGCCCTTAGGAAGCCTGGAGCTTCAGTATGCTAAACAGGGTTTTGTAAAGTTTGTTGTACAGCTTCTTGAGATTATGTATAAATATTGAAAATGCAATCATTATTGTAGTATTTTTGTAGTACAACTAACTATGTAGGCCTAGTCATTTCAATAAAGATATTACCACTGCCTTTGCTTGACAATTTGATGTTAAAACCACCTAAAACCACTGTCATTTCAGTAACTGATTTTATAAAACTAAATGACAATGAGTTGATGCTCAAATTGCAGAAGTGCTTTTCTTTGTATGTAAACAGCCAGCAGATGTAAGATACGTGTGTAAAGTGTACCAGTAAAATAATGCTGAATCGAGCGCACATAACAGTTTCAAACCTGGTTATTTTCCTTCTGCTTTTGTCAATCACTCCTTCCTTTGGCTATACTAATCATAGTTTATTGCTCTTAGGAAGGAAAAAGTATGTGTATGACTGCCAGGGAAATATTCGCCTCCAGCAAGTATATAAAGTACAAGGGAGTGGGTTTTATTGCTTAGAATCGGTGCCGATCCTAGACGTCTGGGGCCCAAGCAAACCTTTGAGGGGGCCCTTGTCATAGTAAATTTCGATAAACATAACTGTAAACCATAATAAATAATAAATCAATTAACACACTTAAATGATAAAAAACTTAAAGACAAAAAACATTAAACTGACAGAACAATTAGTCACAAAGTCTAATTTCACAAAAAATAATTATTTACCTAAAGTAACGCATGGCTCTGGAACCATCTAGCAATCAAAAAACCTTTAACACGCAATTGCGATGTGTTTTCACCGACAAAATTATTGATTAACAAAAATTAAACATGCTCAGTAGTTTACACAAGAAAGATTAGCATACGAAAACACATCAATATCTTAATGTAGTGACACAAAAATTACATACTATCATGGGCAAACGAAATAGATTGCAGTGGTGTTCATAACTGAGACACGTCACACACAGTACAGTTGGTTTTCCCAGTGAATGCTATTGAGCTTTAAATAACGGTATATTTTGGGTAAGCAATTTTTACATATTATTTGACGGTTTATTGTGATAAAAACAAAACATCTTAAAGGTGTGTATAGCTCACACCCACATGAACTAAAATGTTTATGAAATAAATTAAACATTAAAAAGGAAAGTTCCAAATGATTCATGTTTAGTCAAATCCGCAATATACAAAAAATAGCGTCTTGTTTACATGAAAGTGTTTTCGATTCGGTACTCAAGGGGGCCCCCTGGTGGGGCAGAGGCCCTACGCAACATCGTACTAGTCTGCATATGGAAAAATCGGCTCTGCTTTGAATTCATGGCACATACTAATTAAACATCTCCATTTCTTTATTACGCGATATAAAATTATCTGTAATGAAATTACACTGACAAATTTGGTGCACGCTCGTTGCAATGCAGTCAATGTAAATGATGCTTTTGTTTCAACTTTGTCAAATTGTCCCAGCATCTTTTCCCTTGATATTTTTACACAGATTTGAGTTCAACTGGATCACAGGTGGGGGGGGAAGGGGGGTAAACATTCTGTCTCCAAACATTCCTCACACACCATGAGACAATGTTAGTGAAAATACCGTTTTGGGACATTCTTTCTATTGACGATATCTGCTGTTTTTTATATTTATAAAAATCTTCTTAAAGAAGCCAACAGGGAATAAAAAACTATAAAAGATTAGAAATAAATCAGCAGACACACTGTACTTTGTTGGACCAAATCTGGCCTTTATGAAGACCAGTTTCAGCTGTAGGCTTTGTTTCTAACAAATCCTCTAAACTTCCTCTCATATGTACATACAATTAGTGTTGGTCTGTTCAATTGTGATCACACACAACACATTTTGTTGTACACTCATAGAATCCCTCAACATCACTTTTCACGAAGTAGATGTCCTTTCTACTTTTATTTTAAAAAGCATTTTTGACTGGTCTATATTTTATTGCAAGTCTCCGCTTCTGATTTATATCTTTATTCGAGTTCACATAGAATTTTGTAATCTTTATTTTTCGTTTATTCGAATCCCGCTTGTTAATTTCCAGACTTTTATTTTGGAGAGCTGTCACTGCGGGTCGCTGTTGATCCGTGTTGCTGATCAGATTATCGTCACAGTCTGTCAGACCCTCCGCTCAGCTGCGGGCAGGTCGATGGAGACCCACAACTGGTGACAGTGGTATAGTTTGTGTTTCTACACTTTGACACAAAACCGGAGAGGGATGTCTGCACCGGGCTACACGAACCCGAACCCGTCCGTAAATAATTACGGCTCGAGCTCGACGCAAAACGGAGGCGGAGCGGCGTCCTGTCAGAACGGTGCGAGAGACCTGAGCTAACAGCTAAGATATCATGCTAAAGCTGAGCTATGAAATGACATTCGTATACACGAGCCTGATGCTAAGCTAATCACCCTTAAGATGAGATAAAACACTGAAGGCTAGGCTAACATGTTACATGCTATATCATAGGGAAATCCGTTAGTTAGCAGGCCTGAGCTAACGTAGCGGCTGAAGCACCTGCCCTCAGAGCTCCTGGGGTGGAGACTTCGACCTTACAGCCTTTATAGAGATCGTTGTTGTAGAGATGGATTTCCAGTCCTTTTATTAAACCACACGGCTGTATTTCGAGGATTTTAATGAGATTTTAGTCAGTGTCGACTGCAGTCAGTCTAATACAGCTGCTGCGATTAGCGCGTTAGCATCTAGTTTTGATCAGATGATGTTAACGTTAGTTCGGTTATTTTTCCCGTTATTAGTTATGATTCTTTTGATTGTACCGCTCGTAGTTTGCTGTTGTATTTATATTGTGTAATTTGATTAAATTATGGGGTACATCATTGTATTAAAATGTTTACTAAATACGTATTATTTATTCTGCTAACACAGTGTAAATATTGGCAGTGCTCTTTTGTTGTTTTGTTACTGTAATGTAAGGGCTGAACTGTATTTAAGATGTTAATTTAATCCGAATTATACATGACACATTGAATCAGTTTAATGTACTTCTGTATTAAGTGCAAGCTGTCATACTGGTTTTGCTGCCGTGGTATATTTCTATGCATTACTGTGTAAATATGTTTTTTAAACATGGCAGTTACATGGTGTGCTTGGTAGTCAATCAGTACTTGGTATGACCATCACTTTGTCACTGTAAATCTTTGCATGGGAAATAAAAATTGCCGTGAGCCTAACCTCTTATTGAAATTCGGACAACTATTTGCATAAAACCTGTGATTTGCTCACTCGTATCATATTCACTGTGTTGTTTGACAGGTCCCGGACAGACATACCCTGCCGTGCATCCGTCATCCGGCTACTATAATTCTCCCCCACCTCAGACTTACCCTACTATGACGGGACATGGCGCTGCTCCAACCGGTAAAGTACCAGTTAGTAGCACAGACTATAGTGGAAACTACTACCCCAACAGCTCAGGTCCGTCACCGCACCCAGCAGCACCAGGAACTCATCCTCCTGCCCACCATTACGCCACCGCTAATGCCCCTGCGTCTGGAGCACCACTTCAACAACCCGTACAGTCATACCAGCAGGCCACATCATATGGGATGCAAGCCGGATACTACGGACAGCAGTATAATCGCCCCTCGCAGGGACAAACTCATCCTCCCCAACAGCAGCCCAGCTTGGTACCAACATCTAGCGGCAACAACCTTGGCGCCCCGCTGTACCCTATCGTGTCTTACCCATCAGCCCCTGGAAGCAGTCAGTACGGGACACTGAGATCCTCTCAGACTGCTGCCGGGCCTCCACCAGTTTCTACTGTAATGCCTCCGCCGCCTACCCAGAGTTCTTTGCAACAGTTCCCTCAAGGGAACGGGGCCACACCAGCTCATGCGGGCTACGGAGCCCCTCCTTTCAGCCAAACGGCTACTGTCAACGGCCAATCAAATGCTGGTGGGTTAGGATGAATCTTATTCTAATGCCTAAAAATCTGCGTTGAATGAGTTTTTCTTGATATTGTTTTTTGATGTTTTGATAGTTCAACAACACTATGACCAAAACCTCCACAATCCCATGAGCCATCATTACCCTGGAGCCCCTCCCGGCTCAGAGGCCCCTAATATGGAGCGGGCACCCTCAGGAACACCTGGCACCTCTGTGCATTCTTCACCACAACACCATCCAGGTAAGAATGATCCACTTTCACTGGTCACTGGTCGGAAAACTTTGTTTGTAGTTTTGATGTCTTATTGGAGTTCTTTCGGGTGCTGATAGTGTGTCTGATGTGCTGCGTGATTTAGCTTTTAACTCCTTTCTGTTGGGGAACGCCTACATTTCACAATCCAACCAATCAATGAATAAAATCCACCACCTGCTTCATTTTCTCTTTGTTACTTCACTCAGTGATGTGTTCCATATTAAAAGCTTAATGGGTTGTGAATGTTGTTTTATGTTGACGAAAACCTCTCGAGTCGACAGAGAACTTTTTATATTGTTCTACTTTGATTTTTCTTCATTTTCCTTTGTCTTGGGTTGTTTTTGTGTCGTCCTCATGTGGGATTTGAGTAGGAGAGCCCCAGTTCTGTTTCAGCTCTCTTTCTTTCTGTACTCAACCCCTATGTCTCTCTCTCTCTCTCTCTGATGATTGCTGTATTCCAGGGCTGCTGTATGGTGACCGGCGACTCAATAGCGCTGTTAGCTCGGTCCCAGGCGATCACTCCTCATCCAGTTCTGACCATGAGGAAGAGGATGAGGAGGATGAGGAAGCAGGTCTGCTTTCGCTCTTATTCCTCCACCCTCCTCTCTTGTTATGCCATGTTATCATCCCTTCTTTTTTTTAACATACACAGATGTACACGCCAAGCTGTCTTCACGTTAGCTTCATCTGTTTTCTTATTATATTCTTGTCTTCGTTCCCTTGAACTCCCAGTGCACACTGTCATTGTGTTTTTGTTGTGTTTGTTCATCTTGTCTTGTTCTCTTCAGAGAGCTCCATCTCCAACCTGTGTTTTTTTCATTGTGAAATGCTTTGTTTTACAAGCAATTACACAATCACTCATTCTACCTGGCTGAACATTCAACACACGCATATTTGTGTCCAAACTTTTATCATGAAGTGTGCAATTAACAAACTTCTGATGGTTATATCAAAGCTTGTTTGTGATTTATGAAGGTAGAAACTCCTATGGTACGGCTGTGATTACAGAGGTTTTTGTGCAGTTGTGTGTTTGATGTGTAAATGTGTGAATGTTATATTTAGCTCTTCATTATGAAGTGCTGCTGTCGTGTGTTCTCTCACTGGGAGTTAGGATGTCATGTTAAAGTGTGTCATTAGGATTCATTACACACTCCAGAGGGTTATGTCTTCTCTTCAATACTGTGAGAGAGGTTTTTTATGTGTGTGTGTTTATTTTTATTAATGGATAGTTTAATCATGTATTTCTGATTGAATCTCAATATTCAGGGGGGAATATTGTAGGATGTGGTTTTATATTACCGGCTTGACTGTTCAGAAACATATTTGGCTGTGATATTTTTGGTCAAAAGTTTTGTGCCACCTTTCATTGGAATAAAAGTTTTATATTTTTGAGTAAATATGGTCATTTTTCAGAACAATATGAACAGTAAATATTCATAATAAAAGTAATTTTAATTAAATGAGACAAATGATACCCTGATAGGCGGCACATTTCTTAGTCTCATCATATTTTTCTGTATGTTTAAACATTATAATTTCAGTGAATGTTTCTGAGAATGTTTTCAGCTTCTCTATCAGTTCTTAAATTCAGACAGCTGATCAAGTGAGGTAAATCAGATGACAGGATCTTAGCCAATCACAGTCCGTCTCTCTCTCCACTGGTTTGGGTTATGGAGGATTAGGGCTAGGTTAATCTCTGCTGAGGTTTAGTGTTCTGTGTTCTCATTGAAAATCCTGCTTTCGTAATATCCGAGAGCCAAACAAAACATTTTAAGTTTTTCACCCTCACTCTTAAAAAGATAAAGGTGCGTAAAAGGTTCTTCACAGCGATGCCATAGAAGAACCATTTTGGTTCCAGGAAAAACCATTCAGGCAAAGGTTCTTTAGAGAACCATCCCTTTCTTTCCTTTTATCATCAACCTTTTTTCTTGTAAGCCCCCCTTTGTATAGTGTGTGCATTGCTTTGCAGTGATAGTGAAAAATACAAACCAAAACTAAATTCAGTTATACTATGCTGGGACATCAATTCTTTTGGTTGGTGGCCATATTATGTTTGATTACATAAGCTGTATCATACATTTCTCTAATTCATAAAATACTACAAAATCTGTGGCCCCCATGGATCCATTTTGGTACCCCCAGTTTGAGAACCACTGATCTAAAGAACCCTTTTTCGCCCACAAAGAATCTTTTGTGAAACCGAAAGATCCTTTGGATGTTAAAGGTTCTCTATGGAACCAAAAGGTTCTTCTTTGGCATCGAAGAACCTTTTGAAGCACCTTTTTAACGAGTGCTTGAGTCCTCAGAACTCATTCAGATCTCTTTAAGAGGGTCAAACATTCAGAACCCACATTTTACCACATGTTTAATCAGTTTTTAAAACGGTCGAAAAGAGTTTGTGTGTGTGTTTGTGAACTCTCACAGGTGGAGACAGCTCCTCTACAACCACAGGCAGTGCTTCACCTGTTCCCAACAGTTATGACTCTCTGGAGGGCGGCAGTTATCCAGGTACACACCCTCCACACGCCATGTGACAGGCTTAAATCCCCAGACAGAACTGAATGATTTTTTCTTTCATCAGATAACTCTGGTCCTCCCGCTGCTGTTCCCACCACTAAACAAGCCCCACCCTTCGGATACAATTATCCAACCATGCATCCTGCTTACCAGCAAAACCCCGCCCCTAGACCAGACCCCTCCCCTTCTCACGGAGGATACAACCCACAGGGATATCAGCCGTACTCACAGGTCGGTGATCTGACGCTTGTGTGCTGTATCTGTGAAATTTTCTGGGGAAGTTTTCTTAAAACTGGTACCTGTTGTGTGTGTGTGTGTGTGTGTAGTCTTTCCCGTCACTTACTGAGCTGTCATCAGCGCTGGGGGGTCTCAGCGGTGCTCCTGAGCTGGAAATGGAGTCCTTGAGGCCTGTGAATCTTCTACAGGAGAGAAACATTCTTCCTCCCAAACGCACACCTCCACCTGAGCCCAATCTGAGCAGTGACCTGCGCAAGGTCAACTGTAGTCCAGAGTAAGACAACTGAGATATCTGTGTGTTATTGATTCACCCAAAAATAAAACTTCTGTCATCATTTATTCACCCTCACGTGGTTGTCAAGGTCCATATGACTCTTTGCGGAACAAAAATAAGATATTTTGAAAAAATGTCTCTGTGGTTTCGTATAATGGAAGTGGATGGTTTTCCTTGTTGTTTGGTTACCAACATTCTACAAAATATCTTCTTTTGTGTTCTGCAGAAGAAAGAAACTGTGACATAAGTAAATATGTTTGGATAAACTACACATTTGATCAAAATGTTGCAGCAAAAATGTCTAATTTCTCATTGGTAATTTAATGACGTCAAATAACAGGAATGGGTCATAGGCTTGAAATTTTCTAATTTAAATTAGTTTTTAAGTTAAATGTGTTATACCGTGCAGGAAGCTCACCCGTGAGGTTTGTGGTTTGACTTCACAGGTGCAAACAGCAGAGAGATGACATGAAGTTTGTGTTTTTCATTGTGGATGCTAAACAGAAACAATAATAGTTTCACTTTTTCTTTCAATTTTTTCTCTGTCTCTCTCAGCACGTTTCGCTGTACTCTCACTAGCATTCCTCAGACTCAGGCTCTGCTGAATAAAGCCCGTTTGCCTCTTGGACTTCTGCTGCATCCCTTCAGAGATCTAACGGTAGGACTCAAGCGTCAGTCAAACACAAGTCTTGCCCTGTTGAGGTTTGGTCCGATGAAACGACAGATCCGGCTGCGTCTGCCTATACTAAAAATCAAGATTAAGTTTAAAGACCGTTCCAAATTTTCATTTCAAATCAGCATTTCTAGATACATTGTGGCCAGTCCAGTGTTTGTTGTATTTCCATAAAATCAAACCTCAGAAGTGACTTAAAGTCCTCCAACAGCAAATGTGAAAGACAACATGACAAAACTGTGATACAAATTTAAGATAAAAAATAATTGTTCAACTTTTCCTAAATACATGTAGAAATATGACAAATATGTTGTATTACTCAAAAGCAAATCTGAATTTGTTTTCTTTGCAGTATTCGACTATTTTAACATGTTTCTCCAGTTTTCATTTTCTGCAAATGAAAACATTTGGGAGAAATATTTTAAGTAGTTCACAGAATGAACCAAAAAGGATCATTTAACCAAAACACGTACCTATAAATAGTACATTTTAAAATCAGAAAATCGGTCTCTGAGGTGATCTCTTGATTTTTTCCACGGCTGTAAAAAAAATGTGATTTAGTTTAACGGACATAATCTAACATTCAGGACTGAAAAATACGATAGAACATCATTATGTTTCTTTAGTTTAGAATAACTATTGTTTAAATCCTTTATGATATATAGATCAAAATGTTTCCATTAACTCGCTCTCTCTGTCTCCCTCTCTCCCCCTCTCTCTCTCTCTCTCTCTGCAGCAGTTACCGGTCATCACCTCTAACACCATAGTTCGCTGTCGTTCATGTCGGACGTATATAAACCCTTTCGTGTCGTTTCTTGACCAGCGCAGGTGGAAGTGTAATCTGTGTTACAGAGTCAATGATGGTACGATCTTTATATTGTGCTTTCACACATAATCCCAAAATCTAATCCCACAATATCAATACATTGTCAATAGTAGGCCGTGTCTACACAGCAGACAGCGACATGACATTATGTGTTGATATCATTTGAAGTTGTGATGATGGTGGTTTGTCTTTGATCAGTTCCTGAGGAGTTCATGTATAATCCTGTTACCCGTTCATACGGTGAACCTCACAAGAGACCAGAGGTGCAGAATTCTACTGTAGAGTTCATCGCCTCCTCGGATTATATGGTGAGTGTGTGTCTGAGACTTGAATGATCTTTTTGAACGCGTGCACATTCACAGGAGTGTTCTCTCTCTCCCCACAGCTGCGGCCTCCTCAGCCTGCTGTTTACCTGTTTGTGTTGGACGTATCCCATAATGCCGTGGAGTCGGGCTACCTGAACGTGTTCTGTCAGTCATTACTAGACAGCCTGGACAAGTGAGATATTGGTCTAGACTTGATTTTGATCGGATGTTTAGGAGTGTCATGCACTTCAGACGTGACACGGTGTGCGATTGTGTGTCTCAGGTTGCCAGGGGATACGCGCACAAGAATCGGGTTTGTGACGTTTGACAGCACCATCCACTTTTATAATCTGCAGGAGGGTCTGTGTAAACCTCAGATGCTGGTGGTCTCTGACATCGAAGGTAGACAACTGTACTTATGAGTTGTGTTTTTTGAGATGAGGTCACACATCTGCTTTTGTCTGATGGGATGTTTCTGTTTGCTTCTGTTAGATGTCTTTCTCCCAACACATGACAGTTTGCTGGTAAACCTTAAGGAGAGTAAAGAGGTATGAATGTCACACCAACGTACCCCATAAGGACCCCTGTGTTCTGGTTCCTGTTTTCAGACGTGTATCTCTGTGTGACACATGTTTTGGTGTTACGTGATTTCTGCAGCTGTGTAACCTCTCACAAATCCACTGACTGTGTGTGTGTGTGTGTGTGTGTGTGTGTGTGTACAGCTGGTGAAGGACCTGCTAAACTCTCTGCCGGGGATGTTTGCACACACACGTGAGACTCAGAGCGCTCTGGGTCCGGCTCTACAGGCGGCGTATAAACTCATGTCCCCGACAGGAGGTCGAGTGTCTGTGTTTCAGACCCAGCTGGCCACGGTCGGCGCCGGACACCTGCAGTCACGAGAAGACCCCAACCTCAGGTCCAGCACGAAGGTGAAACATCTTTTCTTCTGCACTTTTCACTGACGGCATGGATTCTGGTTGACAGCGTGTTGTTGGTTGTTTGTGTTCGTGTTCAGAACGTCCAGCACTTGGGTCCTGCAACAGACTTCTACAAGAAACTGGCCCTGGACTGTTCCGGTCAGCAGATCGGAGTGGATTTGTTCTTGTTGAGCTCTCAGTACTCGGATTTGGCTACGTTAGGTACGTACTCTACAAACATCGCTCGGTTTTCTTCTACGTGGGCTCTGACGTCATGGGATGACACTCTTGTTTGCAGCGTGTGTGTCCAAATACTCGGCCGGCAGCGTCTTCTACTACCCGTCCTTCCATCACGAGCACAATCCTGCGCAGAGACAGAAGTTCCAGAAAGATCTCCAGCGCTACCTCGCCAGAAAGATCGGATTCGAGGCTGTGATGAGGATCAGGTGCACCAAAGGTGAGGAGGCGGAGACTTCACGTTTGTTATGATTGACATTAGAGAAACACAGATTCATTTCAAGCGTAACTTTTCGACAGGCTTGTCCATCCACACCTTCCATGGGAACTTCTTTGTGCGCTCCACTGATTTGCTATCTCTGGCCAATGTGAATCCAGACTCCGGTTTCGCCGTACAAATGTCCATCGAGGAGAGTTTAGCCGACACGTCGCTTGTGTGTTTTCAGGCGGCTCTTCTGTACACCTCCAGCAAAGGTACACAAATGCATGTGTGCGTCCAACTGTCATCTAATTTCATCAATATTTATCTTGTACATTAGTGTTTGTGGGCATGATCAGCACATTTATTGACATTCTCTGATTGGTGCTTATGGGTGATTGACAGGCAAACGTCGAATCCGAGTGCACACGCTGTGTCTGCCGGTGGTCAGTCAGTTGAATGATGTGTTTGCTGGTGCAGATGTCCAGGCCATCTCATGCCTGCTGGCTAACATGGGTGAGTAAAACACACACACGCGCATCCACAAAGACACGTTGACAGGTGTGTTTTAGTGCAGTGTGATGTCATTCTACCTTCCAAACAGTTGTCTTGATAGTGTTCATGTCGTCTGAGTCTTGTTTTATCGCCAATTTTTTTAGCTTTTATTCAAAGCAGTTAACAAACGACAGTTTATTTAATATATGTTATGTTAAGTACTCAAAGCTCCTGTAACCACAACAGATTCCGTGTTTGTGTTCAAGGAATAATGCTTATTCTGATTCTCTCTCTCTCTGCAGCTATCGACCGCTCCATCTCCTCCAGTCTGTCGGACGCGAGGGATGCATTAGTCAATGCAGTGGTGGATTGTTTAGCAGCGTATCGTGCTAACGGCTCAAACATCCAGCCCTCAGGACTGATCGCCCCGGCCGCCATGCGTCTCTTCCCTCTTTATATACTGGCTCTCCTCAAACAGGTGGGGGCGCTGTACACAACCACTGTCAGAGGATCAGTATTATTCCCAGAGTGATAAACCTCATCATAAATATTATCATATTTCTTAATTGCATTTTTTTTTTTAAATATTAATTTCTAAATATTGCACCAAAGTTTGTGTTCTTAAATTCCCAGCTGTTTCAAATTGTTAAAGAAACCTAACCAGTAAAACAGCATTTAAACTCTTTTAAAAGACTTCAAAAACAGAAGAAGCATGTACGCTTAATCTAGACTCAAATGAAGTTTTGTGTTCCGTCCTGCAGAAAGCTTTGCGCACGGGTACCAGCACACGTCTGGACGAGCGAGTGTTCGCCATGTGCGAGTTCAAGAGTCAGCCGTTACATCAGATCACACGCATGGTTCATCCAGACCTGTACAGAATCGACAACATGACCGAACAGGTAATACAGAACAAACAGGTGTGCTCTAGTTAACATAATGAGGTTGAAGGGTTTCAAGCAGCTAGGATCTCTCATTACCTGCCGGTGTGTTTCCTCTAGGGGGCGCTCCACCTGAATGACTCTGTGATCCCTCAGCCGCCCTTACTGCAGCTCACGGCGGAGAAGCTTTCTAGAGAGGGAGCGTTTCTCATGGACTGCGGCAGCGTAAGAACTCAATCTCTGCTGGACCTCTGCCCACTTCAGTGAACATCTGTACGGCTCAACTCTGTTTCATTCTCTTCATCCTGTAGGTGATGTACTTGTGGGTGGGCAAATGTTGCCATGACACGTTTGTACGGGACGTCCTGGGCTACCCCAACTACGCATCCATACCTATAAACATGGTGAGTGATCGTTTATGCAGAACATCTATATCTCTCATGCTGTGCCATTTCCCAAATTTAAAAATGGTATATTTTTCTTGCTGTTTACATAAGAAAGTAAGATGTAAAATTGAAACATTCACAATAAAAAGCTCTCCCTTCCCGCTCCACTCAGAGCACAACATGATGTGTGATTTAGCCATCACAGTCGTGAGCTCTCATGTGACCAACAACATCAGATCTTATATTTAGTATTTTGGTGTTTTATCATGTGTTGCGAGACAGTGTGAGTCAGAAGGTTTCTTGAGTTTTGCTCAAGAACATCTCGTGGTATTCATCTCACCACGGGGAGACTTGCGGCCTGTGTATTGTTTCTTTAAAAGAACCTCACATATTTCACGCCAAAAACGCTTTCCTGAACCACAGCACAACTGCGGGCGGCTTTTAAATATTACAGTCGATGCAATCCCCCACATTTTACAGACAAATCCATTTGGGAATGTTAAGATAACAGCTGTTTTTTGTGTGTGGTTTTGCAGACTGAAATTCCGGAGCTGCAGACGACGTATTCAGAGAGGACTCGAGCGTTCCTGTCGTGGCTGCTGGAGTCTAGAACCTTCCCTCCTGCTTTTCATGTGGTCAAGTACGTCTGCTCTGTATTTCTCAATCTCTTTATCTCTCCCTCTCAGTTATTCATAGCCGTAGAGCAGCACGTGTTCCTGAGGGAGGATTGTGTGTTTTTATATCTCCTCTCACAGTGGGAGCTGTTACATTCCTCAGTGTTTTTAGATCATTGGTTATGAAATATGCGTTACAAAGAGCTCGCTAACATTATGTTCAAATGAACTGTGTTTCAACCATTTTCAAAATCGCACGTTATACTTTAGGATAAAAAATGATTTTGTCGTTTTTATCATCAGAAGTTGATGTTCAGCCTTCGAAGAAATACAAAAGAACTCTCTCTCTCTTTCTCTGTAGGGACGATGCGTCCGTCAAGAGCAGTTTTTTCCAGCATCTGGTGGAGGACCGCACTGAATCGGCCTTTTCTTATTATGAGTTCTTGCTCCATGTTCAGCAGCAGATGTCTAAGTAGAACCATAGAACCAGCTCCAGGTTTACAGCTAGCTTCTGTTCCACAGCACGGAGCTCTTTGATTGGACGGCAGACAGGCGGGGACATGCCCCACTGGCCAATCGCAGCCTGTGATTCTGTGGGGCGATAGTTTAAAGACATTTGAGTATAAAAGATATTTAAAAAAGTGAATGAATGATTGCAAACTTGAACGACTATGACCTAAAAAGATCCAGAGCGGAGGACAAAGTGTAGCAGTAGAGCGGATTACACATAGAGACACTGATCAAGCTGTCAATCATTCCTGTGTTTCTTCATATTCTGCCATTGTGGCTCCCCGAAGTCAGACATAGTGGTTTTAAACTACTGAATAACATTTCTCCCATTGCCTTTAGGATTTTGTTCTCCTGTTACATTTCACATTGCGTTGTTGTAAATTAGATTTTTGTTTGTTTTTTAAGATATCCTCATTACATATAATACTCTCAAAGCTCCATGTTACTTATTTCACATACACAATATGCTTTTATTGTTTCTCTTTATTTGATTTCCCCCATGTCTGATTTCCATTCATGTCCCTTTCTTCTTTTTTCTCTGTTCCCTCTTGCTTTCTTTCCTGATTATGTTATGCGAGTTGTGAAACGGTGTCTGTTGTAACGGTGTAACATCTGTTTTCATGAACCATTTCATCCAACTGTGGCTCATCAGATTCTCTCTTCTGTCTCCTAATGTCTCGGCTGCTGCTCGAAACTGTTGTTTAATGAAGCTGTGACGTTCCTCGCTGACAGCTCGTTGTTTTCTTTGAGAGAACAATTCAGGCCAGCAACAGATGTTGCTTTTAACTTGTTACTCTCAACACAAATATTTTAATGTGCTATAATTTATGACAATACTTATTGAATAAAATCAAATCGTGATTCTTGCTTTGGGTGTTTGATTTCTTTACACAAATAGGCCAAAAACTGAAGAACCATTTAACTTGATTAAAATGGAAATTCTGTCATCATTTACTCACCTTCGAGTTGTTACAAATCTGTATACATTTCTTTTTTTCTGATGAACACAGAGAAAGATATTTGAAAGAATGCTTGTAACCAAACAGATTTTGGACCCCATAGACTACCATAGTAGGAAAAATTACTTTATAATTATTTTTGTTCTTTTGATCACAAAAGGATAATTTTTTTAAGAATGTCGGACAGCAAACCGTTCTGGGGCACTTTTGACTACCATTGTTATTCTTCCTACTATGGTAGTCAATGGAGTCCAAGATCTGCTTGGTTTCAAGTATTCGTCCAAATATCTTCCTCCGTGTTCAACCAAACAAAGACATTTATGCAGATTTGGAACAACTAGAGAGCGAGTCATTCATGACAGAATTTTCATTTTTGGTTGAAGTATCTCTATAAATGGTTGTGAAAATGAGATGCTTCAACTTTGTATTAGACAAGATTTGTTTCTAAAGTGGGCACGTCTAAATATTTATTGCTGGATTATATTATTTCTAAAAGTAAAACAAATGTTATAATGGTCAGCAGGATTGCAAATTTATCACTACAGCATCCTTGTTTCAGACCAAATGTCTTTTAAGAGACCATTAACATTGTCTATTTTAAAACAGAAGGAACAGTGTTTGCACATCATCATCTCTTTAACCAGCAGAATGTTGAGTTGAGAAAGTCAAGTGAACTGGTTTTGAAAGACTTCCAGTAAGTGATGAATTACTTCATGCTTTGGTTTCACTGGAATCCTGTGGTTTCATCACTGAATTCTTTTCATCCTGTCTCAAAGGACTGATCTGGGGTGAGGCTAAATCTGTGTTAACTTGTCAATCACTCAAACTTCTGCATGACAATCATACAATTTTCACTGCAGTAACTTCTCAAGAAAACATAAGACGGCAGGTCCCTGTAATCTTGTCTATATCTAAAGGATTTAAAATGGTTCTGTATGAAGGTTTTACCCTCCATCTTTAAAATAAAGAAGTGCTCATGATGTCTGCAACAATAGAAGAACCACACAAACCGACCAAGAAGCGTTTAGAGAGCTTTATTTTTCTCATCGTGAGGGTGTGAATGACGCTGATTTCAGACAGATTTTCATCAAAGGAGAGGGAAGGGAAAACACTTGTGTTCCTTCCTGCTCTTAAAAGCCTCTAAGAATAGACCGACAACACCGAGAAGAAAATCCGACACTTCCGTTTGATCTCACAGAGGAAACTGAGCACACAAGTGTTAGTTCTTCGGTTATTCCTTCAATTCCCCGTTTCCGCTATAGTCCCAACAGAGAGTAAACATACTCCCTCCAGAAACAGTTCTGTCATTCTCATCTGCGTCAGCTGTAGATGCTCAGATAGAGCGTCTGAGTTTTGACAAAACCTTACACATCAACATTAAAAGAAAATTGTGGCCATTTATGTAAATATCTTCTGTGGCATGTGTTGTGTTGTGTGAAATAAGGATTTCCATTTGTGAAGTCATGGGTAATAAGCACATAAGCTTTCTCTCTCACGCTGGTGATGCTTCATTGACATTGAAAATGAGCCCTAAAACATTTACAGACTTCACTCTGCTCTTACTATCAGAGTCAATGATTCGACATGAAAATAAATCCACATAATCAGTTCTGGAACTCATTCAGCACACAAAGAGTTTGTGATTGGCCAGTGTTGAGACGTCTGACTCATTTGAATGCATTTGTTTAAAGATCTGATTCTGATTTCTCATGGATAACAAGAATCCACAAGTGATTCCAGAAGCATTTGTGTGGTATAATGTTCTGTGTGATTTTGGATTCTGTTTCATTGTAACAAACAACAAATTATTTTGTTAACATATTGTACCGTACACTAAAAAAATACTTCTGTAAACTGGAGAAACACAAATATACCGTCAAAGAAATAAAAAAAATCCCTGTAGAATTACAAGATACAAGGATATACTGTATATTAAACTGTTTTCCTGTTCTTCTTGTAAATTTCTTGTAATTTTATGGTTTCGAGCGTATTTCAAAAAGAAACTGTAAAAAAAGAAATCTTTTTACAAAATAGACATTTTATGGCAATGGAGAGCCAGAAAAAACTGTAAAAAACGTTTTTCCCTGTAAAATTACATTATCCACTTGTTTTCTTTTTAAATTACATAAAATGACCACAAATGTACGTTTTTTAATGTCTTTATAAAATACAGAAAATATGTAAAAAACAGTAATATTCAGGTGTTTTTTACCTATTATGAGGAAAAACTGTAAAAAAATTAGAAACATAGGTTTTTTTAAATATTGTTAATATTAATTATGTTACTCTTTTATTCCTTAGATTCAATTCACTGCAAAACATTAATATACAACTGAATGATTAAAAGATTTAGATTGATTTGATTCAGATTTGCAGATATGACTTCACTTGCGCTGATACGAGAATAAATGTTCGTTCCTTGAAGAGATTTGTTTGCACACTCACTCAGACACACACACACGTGCACACACACACACAAACACACCTCCAATGGTGGACCTGAATGTTCAGGGCTCACAGCCACCAATAAAGTGCATTCACATCTGAATAGTATTTATAAACAGGTGGTCATTCTGAACAGGGCGGTTCTCACCCGCTGCCCTCTATACACACACACACACACACACACACTTGTGTTGACGTAGCCTCTTTTCCACTACAAACCGCTGATATTCATGTGAATGATGTCATAGGTTTCCTCTTGCCCAGATGAATGACCACATTTTCCCTTTTCCAAATCCAAGCAAGTCTCTTCTTTCCCAGAGATGTTTTATTCTGTGGAACATTTTCCGTGCGTCCCATTTTAAATCTGTGCTCTCGTGTATGTTGATGATCATGTATATGTGGTGTGTTGTCAGCAGCAGGGCTTTTCCTCTCTGCACACAATGTGTATTGTTTTACAGGAAGCAGAGGAAGATTGTTGTGTTCCTCACAATAGGAAGATTGCATCTTAGGGGGTCAGTAAACCCTCCCTGTTTCTTTAAACAAACATAATGCAAAGTGTCTGTTTACGGACCCCATGTGACCTCTCATGTAGTCAAATCTGATTGTGATTCTACATTATTAAATGGAAATAATAATTAAGAAATATGTAAAGTGCAGTCAGTTTTTGCAGTAATAACGGCATAGAAACAAATTCTATTTAAAAACAAGTTTAAATTAAGTATACTTTAGTATGTAAGAACTAAGAAAATAACCTGAACTTTGCAAATGTTTATCTATGTTTGGGTGATCATAATTGTACACCGTACGCCATGGATGTCCATTACAGATTTTTCAAAATGACTCATGAGTCACTGACAACACGATTATCCAAATTTCATCACCGCATGTGTTTGTCCTCTAACATTCATGTCTTTATTTATATATTATGAGTCAATTATACGAACAAAGATCAAGACAAGAATGTTTAAACGGCTCTCCAGGAGCACACAAAGAGCGGATGAGAAGTGTTGGTTGAAGAGCGAAAAATGAGAAATATGAGACCAGATGAGAAATCACAACAGGTGTTTGAATGATCAGTAACCATTACTTAATCTACACTTGTATAGAAGGGCATGTGAATGTTCATAATATTAAAGTATCAAAATCTTATTCCGTCCCCACAACAATGAACATAGACACGCACGCACACTGCATTTAAAATCCATTCATGTCACGTGTTTACCTACATGCCTTTCAAATTGTTCTCTCTCTCTCTCTCTCTCTCTCTCTCTCTCATTTCCTCTGGTGTTTTAGTTCCAGATGTGTTCAATGGATCTGACTAGGGAGGGCGAGTTATGTAACAGTCATGTGCCATTTGGTCCGTCTGTCTTTCTTATTTTAAGATGATTTCTCCAGAATGTGAACTACCAGATTCCCACTGAAACTGCAGTACTAACAAAATAAAAACTACAGTTTTATATTTTCTGAAAATATTTAAACCAGCGTTTCTGTGCAAAACTGATACCCAGAGATGCCTAGAAGGTTGCCGGGGTGTTCTTCTCTCGTTGCTAAGGTGGTATATGTTCTGATAAGGTGGCTCACTGCATAATCCTCAAGGAAGGATCCCTACTGCTATGTCTGAGTTATACGTTAAGGCCCCGTTTCACAGAGAAAGCTTTGAGTCCCAGACTAAAATGAATGTTTGAACTGAACTTAAAAGAACTTGGCACGACATATATCTAAAAATAAATCAGTGCCGTTGTTTTGGTTTAAGATGCACACCAGTAAAGTCCTGTGAAACCGGGTCTAACAGTGGTACTGGTAGCCATATATTTTTAAGATTACAGTCACAATAAAAAGTGACAGGACAGCTCTCCTCATCTGTCATGATTCCACCTCTCCTTGTCAGGTATTTCTTGGTCTAGAGGTGGAATCATACAGAATTCCCTGTTTCATGTGGGGAGAGACATTTTGGACCTTTTGGCCTTCCATACTCTCCCCGAGTCTCGTCTGTGTTTCCCGCCCTTTCCGTGTCATTAGCTTCCCCTTAGTGTTTCATCTGCTTCACCTGGTCCCCATTAATTATCCTGTGTTTAGTCTCCCTATTTATACTCCTCTTGTTTCATTGTCTTGTGCCGGTTCATTGTTTGTGGTCGTCTTACCACTGCGTATTGCGTACTCTATGTATACTGCTTTGTGCATACGTTCCTGCTACCTTGTTCTTGTTTTACCCTGGTTATAGTAAGTGTTAGTTCAGTGTTTATCCTGTCTTTGTTTTCTTAGTTATTTAGTCAGTGTTCTTGTTTAAGTATTGTTTGTCCTGTTTTCCCCATTGAGGGTTTTTGTTTTGTTCCTGCTTGTTTGTTAAATATCTTGTTACCCCCTATCTCCTTGTCTTGTGCTGCCTGCAATTGGGTTCTCCTGTCTCTCTCCTGGAGACTCTTGACAGAATGAACCGGCCTCCTCCGGTACGCGATGAACCGGGAGGAAAGCCGGGACCCTATCTCGCCGGTCACTTCACCACCCCTGGTCCCCACCCCGGTGGACCAGGTCCTGCGGATCGGGTTCATAGGTCTCTCCTCGCCACCTGTAGCCACTCCACCGCCTACCATTCCCGTTGGCAAGCGGGGGAGAAAGAGACTCCGGAGGGCGGCTCGAGCCCTGGGTAATCCGGAGGTGTCTAACCCTCAAGTCCCGAGTCTGGTGGTCCCGAGTCTGGTGGTCCCGAGTCTGGTGGTCCCGAGTCTGGTGGTCCCGAGTCTGGTGGTCCCGAGTCTGGTGGTCCCGAGTCTGGTGGTCCCGAGTCTGGTGGTCCCGAGTCCGGTGGTCCCGAGTCCGGTGGTCCCGAGTCCGGTGGTCCCGAGTCCGGTGGTCCCGAGTCCGGTGGTCCCGAGTCCGGTGGTCCCGAGTCCGGTGGTCCCGAGTCCGGTGGTCCCGAGTCCGGTGGTCCCGAGTCCGGTGGTCCCGAGTCCGGTGGTCCCGAGTCCGGTGGTCCCGAGTCCGGTGGTCCCGAGTCCGGTGGTCCCGAGTCCGGTGGTCCCGAGTTTTTTGGAGGGGCGCCGTGGGGAGGTGACGGCCCGAGCGTCCAGCCCGGCCGCAGATTCCTCCCAGCAGCCGGCACCCAGCCCGGCCCAGCAGCCGGCACCCAGCCCGGCCCAGCAGCCGGCACCCAGCCCGGCCCAGCAGCCGGCACCCAGCCCGGCCCAGCAGCCGGCACCCAGCCCGGCCCAGCAGCCGGCACCCAGCCCGGCCCAGCAGCCGGCACCCAGCCCGGCCCAGCAGCCGGCACCCAGCCCGGCCCAGCAGCCGGCACCCAGCCCGGCCCAGCAGCCGGCACCCAGCCCGGCCCAGCAGCCGGCACCCAGCCCGGCCCAGCAGCCGGCACCCAGCCCGGCCCAGCAGCCGGCACCCAGCCCGGCCCAGCAGCCGGCACCCAGCCCGGCCCAGCAGCCGGCACCCAGCCCGGCCCAGCAGCCGGCACCCAGCCCGGCCCAGCAGCCGGCACCCAGCCCGGCCCAGCAGCCGGCACCCAGCCCGGCCCAGCAGCCGGCACCCAGCCCGGCCCAGCAGCCGGCACCCAGCCCGGCCCAGCAGCCGGCACCCAGCCCGGCCCAGCAGCCGGCACCCAGCCCGGCCCAGCAGCCGGCACCCAGCCCGGCCCAGCAGCCGGCACCCAGCCCGGCCCAGCAGCCGGCACCCAGCCCGGCCCAGCAGCCGGCACCCAGCCCGGCCCAGCAGCCGGCACCCAGCCCGGCCCAGCAGCCGGCACCCAGCCCGGCCCAGCAGCCGGCACCCAGCCCGGCCCAGCAGCCGGCACCCAGCCCGGCCCAGCAGCCGGCACCCAGCCCGGCCCAGCAGCCGGCACCCAGCCCGGCCCAGCAGCCGGCACCCAGCCCGGCCCAGCAGCCGGCACCCAGCCCGGCCCAGCAGCCGGCACCCAGCCCGGCCCAGCAGCCGGCACCCAGCCCGGCCCAGCAGCCGGCACCCAGCCCGGCCCAGCAGCCGGCACCCAGCCCGGCCCAGCAGCCGGCACCCAGCCCGGCCCAGCAGCCGGCACCCAGCCCGGCCCAGCAGCCGGCACCCAGCCCGGCCCAGCAGCCGGCACCCAGCCCGGCCCAGCAGCCGGCACCCAGCCCGGCCCAGCAGCCGGCACCCAGCCCGGCCCAGCAGCCGGCACCCAGCCCGGCCCAGCAGCCGGCACCCAGCCCGGCCCAGCAGCCGGCACCCAGCCCGGCCCAGCAGCCGGCACCCAGCCCGGCCCAGCAGCCGGCACCCAGCCCGGCCCAGCAGCCGGCACCCAGCCCGGCCCAGCAGCCGGCACCCAGCCCGGCCCAGCAGCCGGCACCCAGCCCGGCCCAGCAGCCGGCACCCAGCCCGGCCCAGCAGCCGGCACCCAGCCCGGCCCAGCAGCCGGCACCCAGCCCGGCCCAGCAGCCGGCACCCAGCCCGTTCCTGTCTATGTTCCAGCCGGAATCCAGTCCGGCGTCAAGCCCTGTCCAGCCGGCCCAGCAGCCGGCGTCTTGTCCTATCCAGCCGGAGTTCAGTCCGGCATCTAGCCCTGCATTCCAGCCGGCCCTCAAGCCCTTGTCCTACCCGGCATTCCAGCCGGGGTCAAAACCAGCAGTCCTGTCGGGGACAAGAACTTTTCCCCCCAGAACTTCCTTTGTCAAGCCCCCTGGGGCTCCGCGCTCCGGCGCGTCTCCCAGGGCTAGGATTCCCCCTCCCAACCCTGCCCCTTTTGGACTTCCCATGTCGTCTTGTTTGCCCCCACCCCCCCTCCCTTGTTTGTTGTTTTTGTTAAGTCACCCTAATCCCCTATTGATTCTTGCCTGTCTGCCACTGATTTTGTTTTCCATGTTTTGTTTAGTCTTGTCTATGTCTCAGTCTGTCTTGTCCTGTGGGTCTCCTTGAGGAGCGTCAGGATGTCGCTCCTTAAGGCGGGGGTTCTGTCATGATTCCACCTCTCCTTGTCAGGTATTTCTTGGTCTAGAGGTGGAATCATACAGAATTCCCTGTTTCATGTGGGGAGAGACATTTTGGACCTTTTGGCCTTCCATACTCTCCCCGAGTCTCGTCTGTGTTTCCTGCCCTTTCCGTGTCATTAGCTTCCCCTTAGTGTTTCATCTGCTTCACCTGGTCCCCATTAATTATCCTGTGTTTAGTCTCCCTATTTATACTCCTCTTGTTTCATTGTCTTGTGCCGGTTCATTGTTTGTGGTCGTCTTACCACTGCGTATTGCGTACTCTATGTATACTGCTTTGTGCATACGTTCCTGCTACCTTGTTCTTGTTTTACCCTGGTTATAGTAAGTGTTAGTTCAGTGTTTATCCTGTCTTTGTTTTCTTAGTTATTTAGTCAGTGTTCTTGTTTAAGTATTGTTTGTCCTGTTTTCCCCATTGAGGGTTTTTGTTTTGTTCCTGCTTGTTTGTTAAATATCTTGTTACCCCCTATCTCCTTGTCTTGTGCTGCCTGCAATTGGGTTCTCCTGTCTCTCTCCTGGAGACTCTTGACATCATCGAGCCACTTGGCCTAAAGATCATTCATGTTCAGCCTCGTGTCACAGAAAACGTCATGAGGTGTCGAGTATTTGAAGAAGAGATTTTTGTTACATCTTACTTCTCTGTCTGCTGAATGATCATATACACATAAATAATTCACTTCTGTATTTTGTTTCCGTTGGAGGAGATAGTGGAATATGATGCAAACAGTTCTTGTGACATCATTCGGACACTTAAATATCACTTCTGATGACATGTTCTGAGAACCTGCAGACACAAGATGAGATTATTTCAGATCATTTCTGATGAGATCATGAACACAACTGATCGATAAGTGCTGTGTGTGATCTGGTCTCAGTTTGAAGAGCGACTCCGTCTTCTGCTGATTCATGTCAATCTTTCTGTTCATTGAGGATCCGTCAGAAAACCAGACAAACTTTATGTTCATCAAGACATATTCAATCTTAACATTCACATAAAACCTTCACATAGAAGCGGCCCACATCAATAATGCTCTATGACTTTTGTTACTTGTATGCTAACAGTGCTGTAGTACTTGAGTCCGGTCTCAAGACATTTTTCTGTAGTCTCAGACTGTCTTGGCTTCATTGGTCTCTGCACTCGGACTAGGTCATTGGTGTCTTCAAATGTTCTAGTTGGTCTCGACCAAGTTATTTCTCCTTCTAAACAAAACCATTGATGAAGCATGCTTGTTGTGATCTGAAAACTGTTGCGAGCGATTGTTGACTCGAGAACTTGCTCATCAGTTTCCTCCAAATTAAACCGAAAGTTTCCTGACACACATCAACACTCATCATACAAACCTCATCAACAGTGAGTATTATCAAACTAATTCAGATAACAACTGCAATGCCTGCTGGGAGTCATGAATGAGTTTTGTACTATGATGTTACCCAGGGTGCATTGCACCATGAAGCTTTCTTTTCATGATTGTCACCAGGGTTGAGTTTCATACACTGATTCTTTACGTGATTGATTCAGCAATTTTTTTGTATTTTCTGTCAATTGCAGCCCAGAGTGTGATTGTGACATTACAAAGACTCAAAATCTAAAGTTGCACTTTGGCTTTGTGACTTTGGTTATACCTAAAATAAATAAAATGACTTAGTTTGATCCACATCTTGATCATTATACAAATAAAGCATGTACACTGTGTCTGTACATCCAAACTCAATCTGTAACGTCTTGAAAGATTCATGATTTCTTGATTATGATTTTTTTTTGCGTAAAGTATGTCTTCTCCACCTAACTTACAAACAACAACAAAACTCTCCTCGCTGTAAAATATCTACCTTGAATATGTTTATCTAACAAAGGTAATTATGTTACTTGAACAAATACGTTTTGTAGACGGACCCAATGTACAATTTTGTGTGTACTGACCAAAGTTTGTCCACAGCATGTTGCTAACAACGATTATTTTGTTGACTGGACTTAGATACTCAAGTTTCTGCCCAAAACTTGCAAAATGATGTAAGCTCAACAAACAGAAAAGTTTAGGTCGCTTTTGAATCAACATTTTAAAAAGGATACCTGCAATGTTTGCTAACTTTGTTAGTGCCGTTGTTGCTGCAAATGCATAGTTGCCTGTTGTATTTAGAATTGTTTTTAATGAATGATGTTTCATGAATGCCCCTGGACGTGAATTCAACACAAACAGCTTGAGCATTTACTGAACCAATTTTTTGTTCTGTCTTCATTAGAACATGGTCATAATGTTATAAAATAATATAAAAAACTTTCTTATTTTGGCTTGGGTGGACTTAAATCCATAGTTGAATGAACTCACAAATTTGCTTGTTGTCCAGTTACTTCAAGTTGGTTTAACTGATTTGTCATTTTTTGTAATAATTGAGAAAATTTAGTTGACATAAACTACTGTTGATCAAGCAATTAAAAAGCTAGGGGAATGTTTGCTAGGGGTGTGGCCTTAAATTTTTAATGTGTGACTCATCTTTCTACAGAATAATCCCTCCCCTCCACACATCTCATCTCCCCCACAACTGGGCGACTCAGATGGACCGAATACTGCACCCAAATCACAATCACAGAACACAAACCAAACAACTGTGACCCTGACCTTCCCTCTCTCTCCATCTGTTAAGGTTTTACAGTAGTGCTTTAAAAACAGTGGAGTGGCGTTTTAAACCTTCATTAAATAGTACAGAATGATGATTCAGAAGATGAAATCATTACCTGAGCTCATTGTGTGCAGTGAGTTAAGAACATGAGCCTCTGGCTGTCAAACCGAGCCTGTGCTCACAAGAGCATGTGTGGGCACTGTCTGACCAACCCTTTACAAAAAACCATCATGAAACACAACTCTGAGTCATTCAAGATCTCAACACCCTCTCCTCAAGCTACAGAAAACCGAGAACATTCGACCAGAAACACCAGGAGGAGTATGACAGAAAGCTTTGAATGTTGGATGAAGAAATACTTCTTCGTAGCTTGGATTTTATTGTCAACTGTAAAAAGATACACAAAAATTTCATAAACGTATTCATGATAGTTGACAGCTATTTTTGACACTGTGTATGTGTGTATGTGTGTGTGTGTGGGTGTGTGGGTGTGTGAGTGTGTGTGTGGCCAATCCCCACCCCACTTTCTCTCCTCGCTCCCAGTCCAACCTATAAGCTCCCCACCAAACACTCCAGTTTCTGGAGTTTCTGCACTCGAAGACACACTGCGGGCTTCTTATAAGTTTGTATATGTGTTTTCACTACACATCATGGCATCTCACCAAACTCACCATTCGGCATTCTTCTTGTTTGCTAAAGTTCACACCAAAGCAAATACGAAACCCACAGAGTTCCCATCGACTTCACATTAAACACCAAAGACATCTGCTTAAGCTTTCAGCTGACCTCAGTTTCAGCAGTTATGTCAAAGCAATAAACAAATCAAGTACTACCATCTCAGAAACATTGGCAGAATAAGATCTTTCGTCTCAAACCAAGATTTAGAGAGACTAGTTTCTACATCACTAGTGGGTTACTGTAAGTGACTCCTACAGGTCTTCCAAAAAGACCATCAGACAGCTGCAGCTCATACAGAACACTGCTGACAGGATTCTGACCAGAACCAAAACATCTGAGCATATCACTCCAATCCTCAGGTCATTACACTGGTTACCAGTTACTTTTAGAATCAACTTCAAATATTATTAATAGTCTATAAAGCACTCAATGGTCCAGGACCTAAATACATCTCAGATATGCTTATTGATTTTAATCCAAACAGACTTCTCAGATCATCAGGATCAAGTCAGTTAGAGATAACAAGGGTTCACTCAACACAAGGCGAGTCAGCGTTTAGCCGCTTCACCACCCATAGCTGGAATCTGCTTCCAGAAGACATCAGTCGTTCATCAACAGAAGCTTCTTTTAAATCCAGATTAAAAAACACTTGTGTAGCTGTGCATTCACAACCTGAGCACTGTGCTGGTTCGCATCAACTGCACTTCTATTTCTAATTTCTTTTTTCTTTTCTTTTCATATGAACAATCACACTTTTAATCAATTTTATTGCTGTTTTATTGTCTCTTAAAATCTAAAGTTGAATTTGTGATCTTAAATCATTTGCATTTTAAATAAACCTCATATTTCTCTTTGTCAATCATGTTATGTAAAGCACTTTGAATTGCCCTTGTGTATGAAATGTGCTATAGAAATAAACCTGCCTTGCCTTTTACGCACGAGAAAAAAAAGTCTGTGCATGCGGTTTGAGGAGCAGTCATGTTTGCCAATATAACTGACAAAATCTAATGAAACCTGAATAAATAAATAGGCTACACATGCAAAATAAATAAATGTAATAACAGGAAAACAAATGAGGAATAAATGACTAAGTCATATTTCACACATAAACCAGAGAAGAAACGAAAGATTCATGAACACTGTTTTTATTGCTTCGCCTTTAGATTGAAATACGACCCTGTGTGTTTGTGAAAGCGCACAAAAGATTCACCCTCACCTGCTGCAGGTAAACACATCTATCATATGCGTCACTCCTCGGATGCGCGGTGACGTCATCGCACAATGCTGTGTGTATCATTGAACGAGCTGTCGGAGTTCAGACATCATCACAGCAGGCAGGTCCATCACACACACATTCACCCCTGCGCCTTTAAATATCACGCTGTCACTGCATTGTCTTTGGGAAAGAGGCGTTCACTCTTCAACTTTCTCTCTCGGTGAAGTAACACGCACATCAGACGCCCGAAGTTCGCGGATCTCATACAGTTCGTCTTTCTCACCCCACAGTGGCTCGCGGAGGCTGCTGGTGTTTTTGAAAAGCTCTGGACTTGATTTGCATGGGCGATCCCAAAATCAGAACACGCGAATCGGTTTGTCTGTGATATCTGAGCATCATGAGCGCGCATGGGAACGCGAGGGTCGAGATGGATTTAGCGGATGATCAGATCAAAGTTCTGGAGGAGAACTTCACGAGAGTCAGCAAACATCCAGACGACGCCACGCTGATGCTGATCGCGGCGGAGTGCGGGCTGAGCGAGGAAGAGACGGCGGTGAGTTCGATACGAGACCCGCAGAATAACGCGCTTTTGGTGACGCGCTGAGTAGTCGAAAAACGATCATCTCCGATTTATGACATTATGTGGTAAAAACAGCCAAACAAAGCTTTCGCGAACAACAGGACAGCTTACAAACCACCGGTGCGTTATTGCAGAGTAACCATATGGCTTTATTTGAACAGGGAGACTTTATGATGATAATAAATGTTAATATTCCGTCAAAGCTGTCAGGCTTTTTTGTCTTAAAGTTGACTGTCGCGGAAAGTGCTTTGAGTCACTCTATGTCATTCCCTCATTAACCTTCAGGTAAATGCGCAGTGGCAGTACGCGGACAGAAGCTTATGGAGTTTGATCCCGCAACGTTTCAGTCAGCAGCCCATAAGTCACACCACAGCTTTATCTCTCCCTCTCGCGCATTGTGTTCTTTTTTGTTTTGCTGTCACGGCTCAAAATAACACGATGACAGCATTAAAGACAGGGGGGTGCGCTTGTGAATGGAGAGCTGACGCGCGCAATTGCGCTCTCCGGATGCGCTCGGACAGGGATGCGTGTTCAGACACATTG
The DNA here is from genome assembly GCA_029783895.1 of Triplophysa bombifrons. Classification (NCBI taxonomy): domain Eukaryota; kingdom Metazoa; phylum Chordata; class Actinopteri; order Cypriniformes; family Nemacheilidae; genus Triplophysa; species Triplophysa bombifrons. The sequence goes on from CM056464.1 coordinate 612,831, forward strand.
AGCCCGATGTCTCACCAACCCTCACAGGACGTGTAATGTAGAGTGATGTTGTGATGTCTAATGGGTAAATTTAGGCTGCTGAGCAACATTTGCTATGATGACAATGTGAATAAAAAATCATTGTCCCCATGATGCTATAAAATAATGTTAATGAGATTCCATTGTTTATGCAGAAAGCTAAACTGAGCCTTCCATCTATGGCTTTATTTCGTAGGCAAATATGTCCTGGGGAAAGCAGGTTTGAATAACAAAGTCTGTCCTTTTCCGGGCATATGATATCACCTCTTTGCATTATTTGAATGCTATGGAAACTCAAAGGGTGTGGTACACACACACACACACACACAGAGACACACACCCTCTAAGTCTTCATTTTGCTGTAAACCGGTCAGTCCTGCTCACAAACACAGACATTGTGTGTGTTAGAAGGAGGATCTGATTGGATGATATATCTGAGGTAAAGTGTTTTGCTCAGAAACTCTGATGTTGAATTTGTGAGGCAAAGCAGCTAAGAGCTTTGCTGCCCCAGAGGACCCAAACTAATGTTACACACACACCTTCACGCTTTTCTAACCCTCATATTAAACATCAGAATATGTCTCTTTAAAGAGGATCGATACCTCCTGTGAATTGACTCTCTCTCTCTCTCTCTCTGATTCTGTAGAAATGGTTCAGGATGAGAAACGCTCAGTGGAGAAAGGCAGAAGGTCTTCCACCTAACCTGGGATCAGTGAAGGATTGAAGGAAAGAAGACCTCAGTTCCTCATGTTCTCTTTTAAATGTTCTCTTTCGTCTTCGGTAGTCCAGCTCTCTCTTTTATTTTTGCTTTCTTCGGGACACTTTCTTAAGATCGAAGAGCTTATTTTATTCTTATTCAAGTTATAATATTTGGCCGAAAGGAAAGTGTAAATGTACCATATGGTTTACTAACTTAATCACATGCACGTATATAAAGTAAATGTAAAAATCTGTATATAATGACATAGTCTGTATACATCCTGGATTTGATTTCAAATGAAGAATTATTAGCTACCAAAACATGACTTTCTCATTTGCCTTTTTATCAGAACCAAACAGAGGAACATCTCAGGATGCCACACTTTTATTTTTAACCCCTCGGGAAAGATAAACAAACAAACGTGTTTTATTATCTCAAGTGTTTCTCTAGAGACCAATGAGACTTTGGAGATGTCTCCTGCTTCTCAAGATTTCTTCCCCAGTCTCTTCTAGAGCTCCTGAAGCCATCTCAGAAGATACTTAAACAAAAATACAAGCGAGAGCTTAAAACCTCTTGAGCGAGAATGTTTTCTGGAAGACGTGTTCAGTTTAAATGTGAATGAACTGGATGTAAACTAACAGTCCTGAGGAAACATTGAGATGAAAAGATGCTGATCAATGAAGACGAGGAGAATACACTGATGTTGTGACGGATGCAAGAAAACGGAATCCAGAGATGCTCAGGCCAGTAGAAAGGCTCATGAGTGTTTCATAAAATATTCAAAATGTTTAAAACACAAGCAATGAGGAACTGAAGCAGTGTTTGAAAGCTTCAGTGAACAGGAGTTTCTGACTGCTGTGTGTGTGTGTGTGTGTGTGTGTGTGTGTGTGTGTGTGTGTGTGTGTTTTCTGTGCTGTGGGGTGTGAAAAACTTTCCACACCCACTGTGGAAAAACAAACATGTTCATTTGACTACAGCAACAATGCACTTCTGTGCACACAAACACACGTCTCAGCTCAAGGTTTAACTGCGACGACCTGAAGATAGTTAGAATGGTATTGACATTGGAAAATATAACCGAGATTAAATACATCAGAAATGTCATAAAGTTACTCTAAAGAATGAATATTCATTTATAAATCAACATTAAAACTAAAAATGCAGTAAAGACTTCCGACAAAAGATCTCCTGCGGTCTCACACATGGAGCTTTAGCCTCACGTCCGATTATACGTTATTATAATTTATTATACGCGATTAATCGAAAAGTAACCGAAACCGACATTCAGGACCTCTAATAGACATCATTTTCACATTTACTGACACTTAAGTGCTTCCTATTTTTAGGTGCGTACTCACAATTACAACAAAATTTTGTTTGTTTTTTATTAAGAAAATGATCAGGAAATCATCACTAAACTGATCCAAAACTCTCTAAATACTTATCACACAAACACGTGTATGTCTAAATAAAGCTTCAAATATCTACTTTCAAACGATCCGATTCAGATTGAAATCAAATGTTTATGTAATATGCATAGACGACATGTACAGTTGAGAAATATTCTTCCTCCTGTTTAGTGATCACAGGACTTTTAGTTAAAAAATGTGCATATTGGGTGAAATATAGGCCTAGATATACTGAAACACGTTAACTTATATTTCTTTACACAGACTTCAAGTTCAACTCCGTCCGTCTGTTTCATTCGGGAGCTCTTATGACTTCAGGACGTGTCTCCAGGGTCCTAAAGTACACCCGATTTCGCACTGCAGATGCTTTGCTGATTTGTGTTGCATTTGTTCTCCTGTCTTCAGCTGCAGCAAATGCAATGTTTCCCCAAAATAACACAAAGATGTTTTTTTTTCAATAAATAACCATGGTAGTTTGTATTTCCTTTGATTTTAAAATAATACGGGATAAGAAATATTTTATTAGGAAATATATATTTACAGTACGAACCATGTCACTGAGCTTCAGTAAAATAACTAAGAAAAATAAACAAAAACAAAATAATAGTTCAATAATTGTCATCGAGACAATTGTATTAATTTTGTTGACATTTATTTTAGGACAACCCCCCTTTCATCTCTTTCTGGCACAAGTAGTATCAAAAGAAATAAAAAAAGGAGTAAAGTTTCAAATCCATTGACATGAATGATGTTAAGACACAAATCAGACAATCTACCAGCAATTTAGTGTCATTCCCAGAGTTGTGGTCTTGAAAAAAAAGACCACTACGTCCAGAACCAAGACAAGACCAAGGCCAAAGACAGTCAAGACATTTGGTGCGAGACTTATGAAACTGTGTGTTAATTTGGTTAGATTCATACATTTTCTAGTTGATTATCATTTCATCTTTAATTTGTGACCAATATGTAAATGAGAATGGCTTTTGGGGTAATTTTGTTGCATGAAAATGTAGTACCGTATGTAACAGCGCTGTTGAAAAAAACAATAGAAACCCAGTAGAAACAGTCCTTTTGAAGTGTGTTTTGGGCATAATTCAGGATTTAACATCCTACCAAAAGAATCCATCACATACCAATAGTTTCCATTAAAACCAGTACAGTACCCATTATTACTGTGCAGTTTCATGATGCCACCTCGGTGGCTATTGCTCTGATGGCTTGGGCCCGTCAGTGCTGCTCGCAGCTATATTTTTACTGAATATTTACATATTGCACTCTGAAGTTTTTGCTGGTTGTTTGGGTGAAGCAAGACTTAAAGAAAAGATTCCCATCTCGTGGTCCTTCCCCGAACCCAGAGGTTGCATCTGTGATGGCTTATTACTCGGTCTACATTTCGTTATTGTACTTTGTTAAATTAATGGATTAAATCTATTGTAAGTATTTTATATAAAAGACAATGCATAAGGTTACTGAAAATTCCTTTATGAAGAAAGAAAAACTGCCTGTGGAAATCACTTCCACTATTTCCCCCCTACTTGAGGTTTCTGAATTATTATGCCTTTCTGTTTGATTGAGAGTTTTATTGATAACTGAGATAGCGATTGGAAAGAAGTCAGTTCAAACTAAAATATGTAGTAAGATACATTTGACACATTTTAGCTTAATTCCCCAGGATGATAGAATCGGTGTAGGATGATAGAATCGGTGTAGTGAAGCTTCATTTAATGTAACTTTTAGCTTAGCTCACAACATTTTCCAAGTAGCTTGCCCAACACTGGCCTCCCGTTATCGATTAGAACTTCCCCGTCTCTATCTATTTTTAAGTTTACTCTACAGACTCTATTTTCTCTGACATTTAATATTCCCTGATTTACTGTTTGAGGATTAAGCTTTTTAGGACACCTTTGTCTATGTTACAGCTTGTGTTTTATTGAGTTTTAATGTGCTTTCATAGATTGAAATTTTGTGTTGTTTGTTTTAAAACTTTGATCTTCGTCTTTTTGTGAAGCAATTTGGTCACCCCGGCAGCTTTTAATTTGTGCTATATAAATGAACTTTGTATTGTTAAAAAAGTAATACTAAATTGAGTGATCTAGATTAAAAAAGGTAAGTGAATAATGAACCCAAAAACACAAGCACAAGTTTCAGAATATCTATTAGAAGGCAAAAACCTGTGATTCATAAAACAGATGCTGATGATTTGAGATGAAGTGAAACCTGAGGTCTACAAGCATTAAAACACAAAACCCTGAAGTGCTTCAGGGACCGGCGCTTCAGCAGCAGAGTAACACACATTTAATACTTTCATTTTATTCAAAGTCCTGAGACAAAAAGTGAGACAGTGATTACAAATCCAGAAGAGACAAAAGCACAGAGAGAGACAGATCAAATCTCCTCAGGGTCTCCAGCCGGGTTCTCTGGGGGGGATGTAGTCTTTAGAAAGAGCTTTAGGAGCAGACAGACCTCGGATCTGAGCGCTTGCTGTGGCATTTCTCGCTCCTCTGGAAACCTGTTAGATATCAACAGAACACAGATGGATCAGTTCACACTCAGGACCACAGAGTACACACACACACACACTCTCTCTCTCTCTCTCACGGGTCGGATTGGGCTCTCTGGTTGTCCGTAGTCACAGACGTGTCTGTTATCTCTCAGTTTGGGCAGTGAGAGTTGCTCAAGTCTGTTGCTCATCTTGGCCGTTTTGGCTGCGTGTGAGATTAACGTCTGTACGTTCTGTAACACAAAACACAACACAAGCACATTTTTACAATCTAGAGGGTCAAAGTGATATTCTCACCTGTCTATCGCAGGTGAAGTCGGGGTGATGGGGTTTGGGACGGGACAGCTGAAGCAGTCGAGGTGAGATGACCGCGTTCCTCACGCAGGGCTTCACGTGCCAGATGGGACACTCATGTTCGCACAATTCTGAGTGTGAAGAACTACACACACACATTTAAATCAAAGCAACTTTTAGTGTATGGTCACACAAGTCAAATTCTTCAGCAGGCTTGATAACACTAACAAACTTAAAAAACGGTCTACCACGCATGTGTTCTCAACTACGTTACATAACAAAAATCCACCAGCTTTATTTACCACTCCAATTATTTGACTTTGGAATTTTCTTCACAAACAAATTGACGCAACCGCAAAAGTGAAGCAATATGCGAGTCTGTAAAAAGCCCTAAAGGGCCTAAAATTGTGGTTTAAAATAAAAACACACGAGACCAAAGTCTACTGTCTGAAATCATCTCTTAGGCCTACTGAAGTTCAGATCTCGGCATCCTCAAGGACTTATTTCTGGAAGCATCTGTGAGATCTCATGAACGTGTGCTGTGGGGGTCAGGGTCGCGTGACTTCTTACCTCACTTCCTGGGAGCTTGGTCCTCTCAATTTGGGAGTTGCCAGACGGAGGATATCCTCGTACTGCAATGTGTGAGACGGGTGGGAGATCTTCATGGTCTTCCTCCTCTCCTCCTCTTTCTCTCTTCTGCAGATAACAGAGCGGATGTTTGGCAAATGAAGACAATGAGACGAGTTCAGCAAGTGAATGTATATCTCCGTGTTTATGACCATTTCGCCCATACGGATCTCAGTACAGTCTTTTATGAGAGTGATTTTATTCTCTTTGGAAATGGACTGCTGGAGTGAGAGGGCTAATGAGTTTTTATTTCATCTCATAATACTCTCTAGATTAAGCACAGATGAAGCAGTGAGAAGGACGTCTTTAACTTCAGTACTGGGTGGAAAAAGTGCACATGTGCAGAGCGAGAGAGAATCATTTGAATTCTGATTTTCTTGAAATATGAATGAACTCGTTCTCCAAAAGAACTTCAATGTTTGTCTATAAACAGGAAACGGTTCTCCTCTATTAAATCTTGATTTGGGTCAATTTAATGAGACATTGTTGATTTTGAGATTCAATCATATTGTCATAGAGACTTGACAAATCTGAGCTCAGTTTGACACGTTGTTGAGGTCTCTTCTCAAACTCTAATGACAGACACATTTGTGAGATTCTTTTCATTTATGAGTACTGTGATGTTTATAATGTTTTATAAAGAAAACACAGGTTCAATAGTGACATGATCACATGGCAGGTATGCAGTATATATATATGCAGTCAAGTTTCTGAATGCTGATCTGAAACTCTCATTTATTATTAACCGCACACCTGCTGAAACAGCTAAACCTGAGCTCGCATCACTGTCTTGTTGTGTTTTACTGTCGAGTGGCTGTAGTTTGTACCTGAGCTCAAACTGCAGAGAGGAGAAATCTTTCTTGTTCTGAGACAGGGCTTTTATTCTGGAGCTTGGAACGGCTCGCAGGGCAGAACAGGACAAAGGCCATATTGATTCCTGATTTCCCCATGTCAGCATCCTGCAACATGCACACGTGTGGTCACATGATAAATGAGCTCCTTAAGGATTTGTGCACATTTCTGTTGTGATATCTATAGCAAATGTTAATTACGGTAAAAACACAGAAATTTTACCATGGCCTTGTGGACCAAATGGTCTTGGAGAGCTTAGGTTGAGCTAGAAATGAAATCCTAAACAAAACAACATTCAATACACAAATCATAAGGAACTGAATAGAAAACACAACATTAAAAAGTGATGTAATCTGTGTACAGACCTGTCCCAGTCAGATGACTTCAATTCGATCTCTTCCAAAAAAAAAAAAAAAAAAAAGAACAAACTCACAATCAACAAAAAACTGTACATCTTTTGTTTAAAAACGTAGATTTGTACCTGTGTTAGAGTTCATTCTGTCCAGACAAAGACCCCACAGCTGTTCTGGAAGCTGTGTGCTCGTGTCACAATAGTGACGGGCTATTGCTAAGGAACTTGTTACTGTAGCAACAGGTGTCACGTGGCCCCTGCTATCAAAGAGCCGAAGCCAGCCATTGACTAACCGAGCATGCTGGGTAACAGTGTCACCAACACAATACTTTAAATAGACAACGATGCACAAAATACGGTTACAGTAATGATAGGTATTGTCATGTTTGGATGCTCCAGAAAAAACACTTTCAGGATATTTAATAACTTTAATCAGTATTTAAAGGTCATCAAAATACCATCAGAAAATATCTTGACATCAGATTTCATACTTTAAAAGCCCAGACGACATAAGTCAAGTTACAAAATGAATATACAGACATTGAAGTTTAGCCTTTCCTTTTTGACTTATCAGTCAGATACACTGTAAACCAATTTAAGCATCGTATTAATGAAAATAAACATCACACAAATCACATCAGCAGCAAGAAACTAAAATAATTATTCTCTTTGTATCGCAAAATACTCAAAATATTGTTTTATGAAAATGTTAAGCAAACCACCATTATGATAATCATCTATTTAACAGTTCATCTAATTACCATATTTATGGAACTATTACAATCCGCCATACTATTACAGAAACAGTCTCTCGTTTGGATTGAAGACTCTTTGGTGTTCATGAAACGCAGAAGGATGGAGACATTCGCATGTTGTAGCGAGAAGAGAATCTGAGGGCATCTGTTTCAAACATGTACTCAATCTTCCGACATCATCTCAATGATGAGGTCACGGGCGTCCTGCACACCAGTGTTGGTCTCAGATTTTCCCTTCTTCACCTGTGTACCGATCACACTGAGACGATGCCCGTCACCAACGTTCCCCAATTCCAACGCTCCGTAGAGATCAGTGATGCCACGGGCCGCTGGCAAATCCTGCATGTGAATTCAAAATGTGAACTGGGCATTCTAAACAAGAACAAGATTTCTCATTCACATCAACCACCAAGTTGAACAGACATTTAAGGAGAAACATCGCCCCCTTCAGTACTCCAACAGCAATGCAAGAGTGTTTTCGATGCACAGACAAAAATGAAAGCATTGTAATGGTTGAGCATGTTTCTGACCTTATAGCCAATGAGAAAGGACATTCACGCTCTTATTCACGCTTTTAATAATGTGGTACTGTTGCAAGGGAAACAAACAAGTGTACTAGACATTTCCCAGAAAAGAAAACTTGCCATCGATTGAGAAGAAGATTCAGTTTTGTCCCAAACCTTTCCCTAAACATATATTGGTTCAATAAAGGTTTACGTAAAAGTAACTCTGACTTTTTTATTGTTCCTCACAAATGTGTTTATTTGTATAATTCTAATCAGTGTAAAAAAGCATTTTTTGAAGTTGTCAATTTAATTTTGGAGGCGTAACGCTGCCATAATACCACCCAATGTAATAAAAAGCCCAGCAATTATTGTGTCATAATAATCTGATTTTGTCACATGCCCAAAAGTGACTTTTAATAATGACGTTTAATCAAGCATCTTGCCTGAAATGAACGCCAACATCGCCTCATCTCATCTTTATCTCACTTTCGACCAGCCAGATGGTTGTGACATGAGGTGAGTCAGAACACAGAGAGAGAGAGATTGAGCGAGAGAGGATAAAAGTGTTCACACCTGTTTGTTGGCCAGCAGCACCAGGGGCAGACAGGGGTCAGCGGACAGGAGCTGATGCAGGTGATGTTTAGCCAGAGAGAAGCGCTCGGCGTCTGTAGAATCCACCACGAACACCAGAAGACGAGCTTTACACAGATACATCTGCCAGTAATCCCGCAGCTTCTCTGTGCCTCCGACTGCAGAACACACAGAGGATCATTACACCGTCCACAACCGCACTTACTGTTGTACAACAAATGAGATGGTCAAACCAGAGTATTTGGATGCACATATAAGAGTTTTTCGATTATACTTTTTCAATTCAATTTAGAATGTAAAGCTTTTCGATATCCATCAACGACGATGGCGAGTTCCCATAGCTCTATTGTTAGAGCAAAGGTCACGGGCTAGATCTCGGGAGAATACGGTACTAATAAAACATTTACAGATTAATGTGGCTTTTAATAATAACATGCATTAAATGCACACAAACAAACATGATTCCCAAGAGTATGCATGTCTTGTATTTACTCTCTAGGAACTCGATCTGAAGCTCTTCCTTGTTGACGGAGATGGCATTGAATCCCTCCGTGGGACTCACGTCCTGCTCCAGACTGCCCGTGGCAAAACAGTGCAGTAAACTCGTCTTTCCTGCCCCGTCCAAACCCAAAAACAGCACCTGTGTACCTGCACTCCTGGGCTGCAGAGATGACACACAACACAGACTTTTGCCGCTATATATCACAAACATCTGTCATTTACATTTGTTTATAGGAGAGAGCATTTAACTTAAGGATTTAAATCACAGCAAGGGTTTGTGGGTGTAAAGCTCTCACGGGTCACACAGACACAGAAGTGAACAGATGGATTAAACTACAGCAGGTTTACATGATTCCCTATCAAACAGATAACACACAGCTTGTTGTAAAGCACAAACATTGCACGTGCATTTATTTATAGTGTTTATTTCCCAGAAAGTTTTGGGTGTCACTTCTTTAAAATGAACTATACAGAGTTACTCACTATGTTTACGTTTATAAATGATGCACGGTGAGCAAACATGATGCTTAAAACAACTGTTTAAATGTACAGAATAATATAAGGATTGAATATAAACATGACATATATAAATGAAAGTTCACAAGTCATCACGTCAAGGCCTCGCGCAACAAACGAGCGACCGGGAGAAACGCAAACAAACCTCTTTTATTATGGGCTGTTTCTGTGAGGTGCCGGTCTTGGTACGTTCATGCACTTCTTCTTCGCGTTTGTCTTTATTTTGCTCGTCTTTCGCTCTTTTCTCGGGTTTGTTTGTGCGCATCAAATAGCAGACGGCGCACGCGACGCCTCCCGTCAGCGCGAGCGCTGCGCCCATCATCCCGATCTCGCGCGCAGCGGGCATTTTAACGCTTAGTTGGAGCTTCCGGCTTCGATTCAATTAACTGCAAACAAACACAATGTTTTTTTACATGCACGCGCACATGATGGCCGCAGACAGACCGAGCGACTCCACAAGTGGATCAGAAAGTCCGGTGAGATATTTCCGGGAAGTAGGAAAGAAGAATACCGGTGGAGATATTTAAAGATTAAATGGGAGCATAAATGTTACTGTTACTGCGAAACTGTAGACGCAGCGTAGTCCTCGCAAAATACCGAGCTTTAGCGTTTCCTGGAGATCAACAACAAACGCGACGATCATGTGAGAATTACAACAAGTCCCGGGAGATGTTCTTCTTTAATGTCTCTGCGGGGAACCGGAAGCTCAAATAATCCGCTGAGGTGAACTGCTCTTACCTGCGCACAATAAACCTTTTAAATGTCTGTTTAAACGTACACTCGTTCGTGTGATTCGTGTAATGCGCACATTGCGAGGCAACAGCGCCCCCTGTCAGAAAAAAACACGACCAAAGACTACAGATATTAACAAGACGCCGTAGTGATATTCTCCTAAAAGAGGATAAGTGCAACGCTCCGGTGCAGCGAAGGGACTCCATAAGCCAATTGTTCAAAACTAACGTTGTTTTTAGCGCATTTGTTTGTCGGAAATATGCTGTTTTGTTGTGATCTTAGCGAGCGATTTTGAAAATATCGGTCATTCTTGCATTAGTGCAGAGACTTCTTTTAAAAGGACTTTGGTATTACACACTATTGGTATTAGCGCAATATAACATATTTTATTTTACAAATATTCCTACATCGAAAGCTGAACGCACAGCTAATTGTTTTATGCCATATTAAGTAATTTTATTCAACGGGCTTTAAAAACGGTCACAACTTGTGTGCATTACATCTCCAATTGTAGATATTTGTATATATATGAAGAGTTTGGTTCCAAAATGAGATATTTTCAAATATTTTGTTTTTTATTGTTATCTTTTTATTGTGTTTTTTGTTATAGTTAGCTGTGTTTTTGTGTTGTTATGGCTTGAATCACAACACACCAACTGCAGTTTGATTGATATGAATTGGAATGCACAATAAAAAAACTGATTCTTGAATTATTTCAAAAAGTTATCGAGTTATCCCATTTTGGTATCAAATTCTTCATATATTATACTTTGTTTATCTCTGACATATACTATAGTTGTGTGAAGGTTTACAGAAATCTCATTCATAAGATACAACAAACTTTTCTGCCTTGTTAAATGCTTTATGTATTTTAATTGTTTTTCTTCTACCAAATACTGTGCTGTTCAAGACAAGAACATGATTCAGTCCTCTAACAACTCACAGATTAGTAACACGGCCAATAAAGATGCTCAAAAATCATGTTTCAGGAATCTCTTTATTAAGACCGTTTCATGTTTTCTGCTTGAGGACATTTTGTTCAAAATGATAATTAGGGTTGAGCTTTATTCAGGAAGTTAAAAAATAAATATATCTTAACTTTGCATAAACAGCCACTATTGTAGGATGATAACATCATTGTATACTCAAGCAAACATTGAACGAGCGTAGACAAAAAAATAAGAGTGAGAAAACACTTCATTTTAAAATCATACATGAAAATGCCCCGGACACTTTAACAGTTACAGTAATGGACTAAATGCTTAAAAAATGTGTTGGCAGAAAAAAAAGATGACCATCAAGATTCCCATTTATTTCAAACTGCACGGTCACTCATCTTTAGACAAAACTCACGCCTTTTTAATTCATCATCCTTCTTTCCACATTCCAAAGTAATTCATCCTCTATCGTCTCCAGGCCACTCGTAGGGGATGTGGCATCTTTACCTTTTTAACCCAATAGGAAATCTAAAGAGAAATGAGTGTTTCATTTTGGGTAGAATCATCCGTTTCTCATTCTACCATCCTCCTTTGCCCCCCTTCTTCTTTTTCTGTGGTGCCTTTTTGCGAGCAGCTGCGGGTGCAGCAGGTTTCTGTTGTCGTGGAGGTACCGTGTTGGTGCTCGTTCCTGAGCCGGGTTGAGGGGACGTGGGCGGACTGCTGGCTGTTTTACTTGCATCGCTGCAAACCAAGCACAAACATCTCAAGCAAAAAACATCCCCAAACAAATGTAGTACAGTTCAAAGATATTAACAATGCAGAATTATGCCGTCAGGTGCGCTTCTGGCTAATCAGGTCACTAGGTGTAAGAACAGAGCTAGCATCTCTCTGGTGGAAGGTGTTTGTATGTTTCTGTGAACTTACAGCTCGGCGGAAGCTCCTGATGTTGCGCCCTGCGTGCCGCGGCCCACCTGCTCCTTCTTCTTGCCCTTCTTTCTGCCGCGATAGTACGAGCGTTCTCGCATCGGCAACCAGCGTTCAGGGTCGGGAGTCGATTTGGGGTCACAGTTCTTTGGCAGTTTACCTAAAGAGGAGCGCAATATGAACATACTAAATGACACACAGATGTGAAATGGTACATGTTTTGCAGACTTAAAAAATTGTTTAGAGTATGATATCTGTTTAATCATATTTATTTGAGCTCCCATCATGTTTTTTGCTTGATTTTAGTTTTTACTGCTTTAAGAAGTTATCTCTAAGGGTTTGGCTTTCTTAAACGCTTCCTTAATTGTGTTTAAGTTTAAAAAAAAATTCAATTAAGCTTGTAATAAATAAATAAAGTAATAAATACTTTAAAAAAAAAAAAAATATATATATATATATATATATATATTTATAAAAAAAACAAATAATTTATTTAAAATATTTTATATAATTTATAAAATATGATTTAACTGAAATTAAACCTGTCATTGAAATTCCATTCTCATTTAAAAAATTGTGCTCAAACTACTATTATAAAATGTATCCAACAGTCCTCATTATAAAAAAACAATTAAATAAATATCAGTACAGACATACCTTTCTTCTTTTTCTTCTTCTTTTTAATGTCTGGCCTGAAACAAAATTGTGATAAAGAGGACAAAGATGTGAATATAAGAATCATCAGAAATGCACAGCTCGAGTGTTTGAACACGGTTGTTGTTGAACATGTGAATGATTGTTACCCCTGTTCTTTGGGTTGTATTTCTCCGATCACTTTAGTAGCTTTTTTCCTGATGTTTGTGGCTCCGTGCGATTTCTCCAGTTCATCGACGTCCACATTTAAAGACATGCTGTCCGGAGAAGGAAGCTGTTTACTCAACCTGAAATAATCAACGCTCAGGAAAACACTGAAATAAAAGCAGCACTTCCAGTTACAGCGCCATTTCCGTCACTTAATTCTTGATTGAAAGCTGTGATCTCTGTGCTTTGGATTCAGACAGCCTTGTTTGAGGATACGCTTTGGCTTTTTCCTGATCCACCAGCGAGTACGCAGAGATGAGCTGAGCCAGCGTGTGGATGTCTTTCTTGTTTTGGTTCCACAGCTGCTCCAGGTCGCTGGTCGCCTCCTTCTTACGGCCGTGCTTCAGCTTGTAGTTGGCAGCCTCTCTGACCAGAGAAAGGTGAGCCGCAGACCCGGACTGACGGAGGGACATGAAATATTCATGACACATTTGGACGGCTCTGAGCTTACAGACTGAGGGTTCTAGACTGTTTTACCTGCTTGGACCGGTAATACTGGATGGCCTGACTGAAGACGTCGATGGCACTGTCGATGTCTTCTTCGTGAGTGTACAGCGTGACCAAAGCAGAAACCTGTTAAAAAGAAAATCAAGAAAAGATTCAAGATATCCATTTCAATATGTGTGTTTTCTGAATCAAACGCTGTATCCTCAAAAAGCCGAGAGATTCTTACCATTCCTAGCTTGTATTCAAATTCTTCTATTGACTTCAGGATGTCACACGCTTTAGTCACATGACCTGTGGGGTTGACAAACAGTCAACAGTTTAAGCTCCATACGTTCACTCCCGTTCGCCGTGTGTATAAATGTTCAGTTCACAGGTACCTTGAGTCAGGTAAAGCTGAGCCATTGTGAGTTTGATTCGAGACGCGTTCTCAGGATACTGATCTGCAAACCGCTATAGTAGAAATGAAACGATTACAGACGGCACAAATGGAAGCGAGACCCAGAAGAAAGAGTGTCCAGTACCTGTAGCAGCTCTATGGCTTTGTTGTGCTGTTTCTCTCGACACAGTTGAGCCACCTGAACGAGAACCGGTTTGGGGTGTCCGGGGTACTGCGACTGCAGGTTTGACGCCAACTTGTTGCACTGCTCCGCCTGCGGGGAGGCAACACACGAGAGGTCACGATCACAGTTCCATTCTAGATATTTATTGTAGCACGTGTGCGTCTGTCACCTGGTTAGTGTACATAGCCAGCAGGGCTTTGTTGAGCTCGATGGCCTGCAACTGTTTATTGGCCAGTTTGTGCTCCACACCCTCAGCGTTGGTCAGCTTCACCTTTTTCTTGGAGTCAAACACGTTTTGGTCCTGATGGTTGAGAGAGAATAAAAATAGATAACAGAAACTGAATTCTTGTATGGTTCAATTCATGTTCGACGGTTTATATAAAGGCGCATTATAAACTGCATTATTTACCTTGTTAACAGTGATGATGTTATTGGCAGTTACCGCCAGCAGACCAACATCGGACGGCCTGAATGCAAACACACGAGTGAGAATTCTCAAGAGACAACCAACAACAATGGGAATATAAACCAGTCCCCACAGGATTTTGCAGAGTTTTTTTATGTTTTCTGCGGTCAAAAATTCTTAATTTTGAAACGGCTTTATAAAATTTTCCATAAAAATTGCGGGGTTTTTTTACAGAAAGAGTAAAAACTACTTGAATTGGCAAATAGGGGTTTTCTTTAAAACTACCACCATTATTTATGAATTGAATGATTAAAAGGCATGCAGCTGATTCATACTGAAAGTCTGGAAACCTTAGTCGCTTTAAGGCCGTTTTGACTGACAGGTCAAGCAACCAATCACATATCGTTTTATGTTTATGGTAAGTCTATGCAATGAGTTTATTGCATACTTTTAATAAATCATCGTTTAGTTTATTGTGATGTTCATTTACCCCCGAAATAAACATGATCTTTACAAGATTATGTTGTTTCCAGGTGTGTTGTTTAAGAACGTGACACACATCGGTAATGCTGACTTGACTCAAAGCCACTAGCCTGCAACCTTCAGCCAAAAAAGCATTTTGGCTAATGCTAATGTCTTCAGTGGAACAAAGGAAAGGATACCAGAGGCTAGTTTTTTAAATAGATGGCAATGGATGTAAGCAAATTGTGAGTGTTACAGACCCTTCTATAGTATCTCTCTGCTTGACTTTTGGAGAAGGTTTTGACAGAATGTGCGATGTGAGGACGTCACATTCAAATTTTGCAAGTTGCCGCAAATTTTGCGGAGTTTGTTTGATTATGCGCTGAATTCTGCGATAGCAAAATCATATAGGGACTGATAAACTGTGCCTGTGAGTGTTTGTAGAAAACTGACTTAAGTTTAATGACTTGATTGTAGAGTTGAAGCGCTTCGTCCGTTCTGCCCTGTAGCTGCATCACGTAAGCCATCTGAGAGTGAATGATGGCCAGCTCGGCTTCAATGTCCTCCTCCATCACATCCTATAGAAACAACTTCATTTTGATTTCAAGTACAGAAAAAAGTGCAATGAAAAAAAAAAGCAGCAATTGTCTTTTGTCTTGTGTTTTGATCAGAGATGTGACCGAGGGGAAAAAAGGTTACAGATCGCAGAAAACATCTAACAGTATGTAGGGGGAAAAGAGAGAGCAATTACTCACCGAGTCCTCGGCTAGAGATTTCCTGCACAACTCTGGAAAAAGAACAATAAAGACAAAAAGCAAGACACATGAACTGATTTATGATTCACTCGTGTTATTTTGATGAACAGAGAGTCAAATTGAAAGCGCGTAGGCAGACGGAGCTCGTTTCTGAGGGCTGGCACAGAACCAGCGACCCGCAGACATCATGACAGAACCGCCGTGTTACACAAGCGTGCGTGAGCGGTCACGTCTCAATCAGTTCATTCACTGTATGATACATGTAAAACAAAACGGATCTTTCCACCAACGGATTTTACAAAGATTGACAGATTTTTCAAACATACTCTGTGTTTGGGGGGGTCTGCCCACTCTTACAGGATGTTCGAAATGGTTGTAATATAAAACACATTATATAGAAGCATAACCTCTGACCTTCAGCTTTCTGTAGTTGAGTCAGGGCCTGGCTGAACTGCCCTTGACCAATGAGACAACAGGCAGCGTTGTAGCACAGCTCATACGAGCTCTCGGGTAAATCCAGGTCCTCCTGTGTACAATCACACAAAAATGTCAAAGAACGACCCCAAACAAATCATTCACCCTCTCGTCATTCAAAACCTGTATGCGAGTCTTTCTTCAGTGAAACACAAAAGATTATGTTTTGAGAAATGTCTCAGTGGTTTTGTGTTCTTACAATGTAACTTTGTTTGGTTTAGTTACTCATACGGCTTGAAATGAGTAAATAAAGTACCATCCCTTTAAACATGTATTAAAAACAGTGATTTAATGTTGAAATATCAGACAGCACTCCGAAGGGTTTGTGTGATTGAGTCGCTTACTGGTGCCGTGTTATCCCACATGCTCTGGGCGGCTAGAACAGCGGACAGGTTGGTCTTTCTCTCCTCCTCATAATCGTCCTGAGAGTTTCTGATCAGATCTTTATATACAGCACGACACTCATCGTAGCGTTCCAGTCTGTACAGCTACACACAAATACACTGTTACTTCTTCAGAAATTACCACAACCACATGTGCATTCTGGGTAATTATCCACTCAGACAGAAATTTCATAAAACTCCAAACGTTTCCCAAAACACAACGATGAAAAGAACAATAACAAACAAATTAAATTCTTCAGAATCACGGGCGAATTATGATTTGCACGTCACTATGTGAATTTGGACCCATATATTGGCAAGTGTTACACGTCTTCTCTTTGCACTTAATTTCCTCCTTTTATTCATGTTTTCTTTTTCCTGTAAAGCTGCTTTAAAACAACATTGTAAAAAGTGCTTTATATATATACTTGAATTGAATCGCTCACCACTTGGCCGTAGAGTTCCTTCAGTTTATCCGTTTGCTCTGGGATTGCCTGGATGGTTTTTAAAGCGCTCTCCACCCTGTTCAGACGGTATTCGCAGTAGGCCTTCTCGAACCCGATCATATCACTACAGACACACATGAAACACAATGAATACACTTTAATCACACTGACGGACAGACATCACAGCTAAATAAAACTTCTGCTGAACTGGACTGTCTAAAAGAGAGACGGCATTATACATGAGATTACTTAAAGCACTTGTGCATACATTATATGCGTGACAAATAAGCCAATGAAATGCTATGATGTGACACGATATAGGTACTGTGACCAAATGTGTAACTACTGGGTGTCTATCTCACCTGTTCAGTGATTTTGTGTGAGTGTTTATAACGTTCAAGGCTTCTTTAAAACCTCCATTCTGGATCAGACAGACAATTTTACACAGCAGAGCGGTCACGTCATCTTTATTCTCATGCAAAACTGGAAAAAAAGCACAACAGAAATACTTGAAATAACGATTTTTTAAAATGACAATAAATTAGCAAGAAGGCATGATAAAAAAGTACAAATCAAAATGTACTAACGTTAAGATAGACCTAATAGTACATTTATGTTCCTATTAAGACACCCAACAGTCTGCTTACATTGAGTCTAGTCGCATATGACACGTAATCGCTAATCCTAGACCCCCACAAACCCTCAGAAAGTCTCAAAGACCAGTAAAGACATCTTCAAGACACCTTCCCGAGCTAATGTGTCATATTTAACATCACGTTTAAAAGTCATTTAAGCATAAATACAGACATTTCTAAACCTGTTTCCATGCAGGTTAGACACACGTTACAGGGGAAAAACAACTAAAACATCAAATTAAACTACAGGAAGATCGTCTGAGGAATCGTATGATTTAATTGTGTTTGTTTACTTTTATTGACAGCCTTCAGGGCTCGTGTAAAGTCTCCATTCTGTCCGCAGCGGTTGATTTCGGTCCAGAGAGCAGAAACGGGCCCCGAACCGTTCGCCATCTTTCTTCAGCCAAGAGCGGAAACGACCGAGACAGAATAAAAGTCTCCGGACTGCCAAAAAACAGACATATCAAAATAGAATAAAAGTCGCTGAGTAACCCAAGACCAGTAGTAACTGGCAGAATAAAAGTCTCAATTAAATCTTGAAGAATTAAAGAGATATGGCCAGGAAAGACAGAGTTTACTTTAAACTGGGTAATTTGCAACATTATTGTGTCTTAGATATTTAACATAATAAATACATATTAAATATAAAAGTTTTACATCAAATTATTTGTTTACAGTACTTGTGGTTTTATGCAGAACTCAGCTAGAATTCATAAAACTCTTTGTGATCAAGCATGACATACAAAAGTAAATACTTTAATGAGTACTGTTATATAGTACTATTGTCTATTACCTACATATAGGTATTTTCAATTAATAAATATAAAATGAATGTTATAACAAATTCACAATAATTAGAGTATTAAAATAACAACAAAAACGAGTCATTATTGACTATATAGTGGTTATTGACTTTTAACATATCATAAATAAAAACCTCTGCGAGTTTGCACTTTGTTATGCACTAGCACTCCCTCAAATAATCTGTTACATTAATGGACATTTTCACCAAAACTGATATTATTAATAACTGCTCAGCACTGAGCAAAGGATTTTGCATCTGTGCTATTAATACGCCGGGCTTAACCCAAAGCCAAATGACTTTTGGTTAAACCACATTCCAAATATATTACATTAAAAAAACATTATCAGTTGTCACCTTACATCTCAGTGATTCAGCATCATCACACTTAAACCACTGACCCCACAAAATAAAGATATTTACGTAACCAAAATCTTTTCACAGAAGTTAATTGTTTATGAACAAAGCCGAAATCTTTGAAAGATATGGCATAGTTGAGCACAGTTTAAGCATTCCTATATCCACAGGTTTTGCCACGGGATGTGAATCACAGCATCCTTGAATTGTTAAGACTGTAAGAAATGATGCGGATCTGACAAAAAACAGGGTCAGTATTTGAAAAAAATCAACTGGGATTGCAGACCCCATATTACCGGAAGGGTCACCGGAAGCGAAACCATAAAGTGAAAAACATATGTAAAATGTTTGTGGTCACATTAGTTTGGAACATTTTAAATGAAAAATTGCATTTAAGGCCATGTTTGAATTGGTTACCTGTTGGAATACCAATCTCTGTCAGAGGAGGGCACTCAACAATACCCTCAAAATGAATGGCTAAAAAACAGGGCTGAGCTTGACTGCACACATTAAATGTCTCTTGCTTCTGTGAATGAAATACCAAGGTGAGGAATTCTGGAAAGAATTAAAACTCTACAGCAGTAAATGAACAATACAATCTATCTATGTAGTACAATTTCATCTGCTGTTTCTGCACATGCTGGATTGATGACTTGGCGTTTTATTCGTTAACTGCATCATAAAAGAATGTATGACCTATTATAGCTGATCTTCAGATGTGTCAGTGTTAAATCAAAACATTAAATCATTAATCTGGGCTAATGTCCAACATCATGACTAATGATGGGTTTTCTCTGTCAGCAGATGCTTAAAATAATGATTCAAACATCATCTTGTGTTCCTGTCCAGATACTCAGTACAGTTTAAATGTCTGCTAGCAAGGGGAATTAGTACTCCTACATAGTGTATATAATTTTAGCTTAAAGATATTATCCGACAAGCAAACAAATTTAAAAGCTGCCCGCATTTACCGACCACAAGCAAAAAACCAAAAACACCTACGCAGAGCATCGGCTGTGTCATGTCTTAGATCATGAATCCCTGAGTGCCAGATCAAGCCTGCTGATGCGAAACCAACATTCTTTCATCGTGCTAGGGACATATATGACTGAATGAAAACAATAAAGTAATAAAGGCAAATAAAGGCACTTAGACCAAAGTTAAAACACCACTTTCAGGATTGTCTCCGCATGGAACAGAAGATGGGAAACTCATATTAAAGACGTCATGTTCTCAAAGAGGTGTTTCCAGGCATCAATATTAGTGTGTGGGTTTTGAGGTGGGATGTCTTGCTCTTTGCTCATCATTAAACTGCCAAAAAAATAAAGATGTTTGTTTCCACCGAGTCAGTAACTGAAATAATCCATATATTCTTCACATTTTGCGTACATATTAAAGATTCAGTTAAAACCAATACTACAATACACAATACAGACCAGTCTCTGATCTTAGTACACATTTAGTGAGGGCGCTTTTGAATCTAATGCTGGGTCTTTCTATCCATTTCAGATATCTCCACACTTTGTAACATTTTAAGAATATATTTCATGCTGTCCGATATCATCTTCCATAACAGGTGCATGATATTTCAATGAAAGAAAGAAAAATCTAGTTATTTATAGTGAATAAATACATAGGGGTGGTTTCCCGGACAAGGTTTAAACCTAGTACCAGACTAATTCAAATGTTAGTGCTGTCTTGATCGAAAACAACTTGCACTTGCATATCTGAATATACAGTATATCAGTGCGATTGTTTTGTCTCAAGATGTACACAGTAATGTTTTTTTGTAAAGTATGTTTTTTAAAACGCCTTAAATATCCTAATTTAGCTAAAGCCTAGTCTTGGTTTCAGTATAATCCCTGTACAGGAAACTGCCCCATGAATAAATAGTCTCATCTGAAACTATAAAATAACATTTCTTTTTTAACGGCATTGCAGGAACTGGATGTAGTTGCGTATAAAGGATGTGTGCTGGAAACTGCATTTCCTTCATTATAAAACAAACAAATAAAGGCACAGTAAATATATGGGGTTTCTGTTTTGATGGAGAGTTATACTTTGACAGAGAATTTTAACGTTTCTTCCTCTTCTTTTGACCTTGTATTATTGTGGTTAATAAAGGTCTTCTATTTTTAGACCTTGCAAAAAGTCAACAGGGTTTTCCTGTCGCACACACACAAGTGTGTTGAGTCACAAACACACATCACTGGAAAACTGTGTTTTTATGAGCAACCGTTCAAAAACCCCTTTGTTGTCCCTTATCGTACAACCAGCACCGAGCGCAGTGTCACTTTCATATATTTCACTTTTAATCACTAGGTCATTATTTCATTATATTGGGCTACATTTAATGGAACAAAAATGTGTTTGCGGTTGTGCTTACGAGAAATAAGTATGTGTGACTGTTAACCCAACTGATTGTTGAGGTTATTCTGCAAAACCTCTGTTGATTAACTAGGGCTTCAGTATTTAGTTACACCTCAGAATCAATGTATTTTCATTGGTTTGGATTGTGTGCTAACACTGTTATTGTTGCATTACTCGATTTGACACAATAAATGCTCACATGTGCTAAGGAGTTAACATTACATGATTTAAAGGCGAGTTTGCACACCAATATACGGACTTAAATTTACAGTACGGCCACGTGGTTCTCATCAACGCTTAACTAATCAATATTTAAATAAATAAGGCATTTTGACAAAAAAGTACATATTAATTAAATCCATCATAGAAGCATCAATAATAAACACGTAATTTTAGAGGTAGTAATGTTACCATAGAAACGGACGTGAATATCTGGGCTTGGAACGTAGATGCTAATTCAATGGCCGATTGCTACGCTGCCGCCATATTGGACCGGGCAGGACTCCATTACAAACAATTAAGAAATTAATTAACAAAAAAAAGGCCACATAAACATCAGGATACGTTGGGTTCACAAACATGTACACCACCCACCACAGTTATCGGACTCACTAAAACACCAAAGTCTCTACTTTTGGCGATGTTTATGTTGTGGAGAACGAGGCGCTTCGCACACCGAAGGCCGCGACATCAAGTACCGCGAGAGTTCGCGATGCTCTGACGTCATGTCATGCGCCGTTTGGTTTGGTCTGCAGAGAAGTCGAGCGCACCTGTTTGAGGTAAGGTGTTGAGGAGATCTTTTTAGAAGCACATCCCAGGTTTGTCTTTTCCTCGAATAATACCTATCGAGTATTTTGGCTAAACAAATATGATAAAACAGCTTGCGGGCAATTAAAAGCAAGCATTCTTTGGCCCGCTAGGTAGGCGTTTTTCTGAGGATGTGACATCACGTCTGACCTATGACATTAGGTTTGCATAAACGTGCTTGTTTATCTCTCTGAATAACTTTTAATTTGCTTGTATTTTCCCCTAAAGTTGTGAGATAAAGATGTTGAGAGGAACATCCTTCAGACGGTCTGGTTTGAGCCACATCGGCAGGACTAACATCTCTCCATCTTCGTCACATGGAAATTTACTTTCTGATTTCAACGACATAAACAACAATAAATGTCTTCCTGGAAAAGCCTTCAGTCCCAAAACCAGTTGAGAGTCTTTATCTTGAATGTTTTTATTCTATTCAGTCGTTTAATCTATAAATGATTTCTTGTTGGGTTTAAAGAAGAGTATTTGCAACCCATTTAAATTAAACAGGATTAAACCTGTAAATATTATTGATATGTGTATGCTTGAATGCCAAAAGATCAAAAGCATGTATTATATAAGTGCATCAGTTACATTTTTATATCACATTTTCACTTAGTGAATCATGTTATCTTTTGCCAATGTTGTGTCTCTTACAGATTCCAAACAGAAGATTTTGCCCCGTGAAGTGATTGACAGGTATAAGGGTGGAGAAACGCACCCGGTGTCTGCGTTGTACCAGCTTTCACAGGTTCTGCAGTTTCAGATGGATCTAAAGGAAACCGTGACCACCGGTAGCACGTTATTCCAATTTTTATTCTATGTATTTGATTGAAATGCTTGGACGTGCATTCAACACATGTGTGCGTTTCCTCTGAGCAGCAGGTATTACGGGATTTTACTTTGCGTTCTGTGTTGTAATCGATGGAGTCCAGTATAAAACAGGGATGGGCATCACCAAAAAAGAAGCCAGAGCCAAAGCAGCTGAACTTGCCCTAGAAGAGCTTGTGGCATGCTCAGA
Source organism: Triplophysa bombifrons (assembly GCA_029783895.1). NCBI lineage: Eukaryota > Metazoa > Chordata > Actinopteri > Cypriniformes > Nemacheilidae > Triplophysa > Triplophysa bombifrons. The sequence continues at coordinate 635,826 of CM056464.1, forward strand.
GTATGCTGGGATACCTTCAGAATTTTCTGGTAAGAATCTAATGATGATTCATAACATTAACACATAATCAACCATACAGAAATTAGTCATCCTGTTGGCATTTTAATTATGTGTGTAATTTTTTCCACATTACACACAAAGAGAAATCCACACATTGCTCATTGAAAATATAAAACAATTAAGTAACATGCAAACTTAAAGATGGGATTTCTGATTTCTCATAGCCGTTGTTGATGTTCAAATCACCAAAACCGACACACACCTACCCCCTTCTTTCGTTTTTATCAGCGCTCCGCTCGACTAATGTCCATCCAGTGCACTGTGCACCTTACTGCTGATTGGCTACAAGGTTGTTTTGGTACTCGGCCCGACTAAACAAGCGTAATTTGGAAATTGGACACCCCGCCTTTAAGGCGGATGTTAAAATCACCACTATAATAAAATAAATAAAAAACATGCTTAAAAAGTTTTCAGAAATGTAAATAACTATATTAACTATATAAGTGTATCAACTATATGAACATCAACTATACTGTCTGAAATAGGTCTACATTTACAGTAATAAAATGCTTAATTATCACATGTATGATGTAGGAGAATTTACACGCTCGTCAGGTTTAGTCAATTAAACTCTTCTGCAAAGGAAACACCTGTGTACTCCTGGATCCTCACCTCAACCGGTGCAATTACAGAACTGAGATGTTTCCAGGTCATAGGATGGAGGAAGGAAAGGAGGAGGCATAATAAGAAGTACCGCTCCCTATCTCCTTTATAATGCACTATATCGGACGTCCGCAATTTGTTGTGTTGTTGTCCGAATTCTGAGTAAAAACTGATTCCTCGCATTCGCTCACTACTTTTTACCTACAATGCACTCTGATTTTGAGTGTCTCACTCACTATTACATCAACCGCTTGTTCAGAATCGCCTGGAGGAAAGTGACCGTGGAGTTATTTTCTACCTTTTAAAAATAAACAGATTAAATGAATGACGTGTTTTATATTAAATATATTAAATCACTTTATTAAACGCTATAGATAAATGTTATGGTAAATAATTATATATCTCTTAATTATAAACTAATACAATAAGGTAAAAGTCATGCAGGTGTAATATAAGCGATATGTCTGCGACAGAACTGTCAGACGAAGGCTATATTATGTCAGTGTCCGAAATCATTGACTCATTTTCATTCACCTCTTCCCCATATAGTGGACTATTTAACATTCGCTATATAGGGAATAATTAACGAGTGAGCGAATTCAGACGTAGCTCAAGTGTCAGTGCTGACCGGCTCCAAAACAAAACCTGTTAAAGGAATAGTTCACCTTCAAAAATGAACTTATTATTAACACGCCTTCTTGTCATTTCACACCTCTAGGACTTTCTTTCTACTGCAGAACACAAAAGAAGAAATTTTGGTCAGATATTTAGAAATGTTGGTTGCAGAAAAGCATCGGTCGCTTTTGATTTGCATTTGCTTATGTGTCCATACAGTGGAAAACAGTGGAGACGTACGTTTTTTGGTGACCAACATTTTACAAAATATCTTCTTTTGTGTTTTGCAGAAGAAAGAAAATCAGGCAGGCTTAAAATGACATCAGGGTGCTTAATTGATGACAGACTTTTCGATTAACATGGTCGATGAGACATATCGACATCTTTTATTGTACACCATATTAAGTAGAATTACTGAGTACTTAAATAAATAATTATCACCTTAGGATTTCAATATCATGACATCAATGTTTGATCTCAGTTGTTTACAAGACTGAGACAATGTTACATTTTCCAGTAAATGATGATTAATTTTCACATGATGTGATATGTTTAATTGCCCCTTAGCAGATTTGACTATAGAGTAAATGAGTAAATAACATGCACCTGTGTCTGTTTTGGCATTTGCTGGAAAGGTGCATTTTTGAGCCACCGTGTGACATTCTCTGTGACACTTTCCAAAGAATCGATGCTAACTCTTAGTCAGACTTTCCCTTTTTCTTAAAGTCTAATGTAAATACGAGCGCTTAAAAATTCAACGTAAACCCTTTCCTCGGCCTCAGAATCAAGAAAACGTCCACGCTGCGTTCCCTCCCATCGAAACACACTGACAGTCATTCACTGAAACCATGGTAAAGCTCTTTCCTGTTTGAGGTGGAGGTGCAGCCTTTGTTTTCAATGCAAGTCAAACTTAAGGACGCTCGCAGTGGGCTTATGTTAGAGAAATCTTAACAAATAAGTGATCGCATAAAGCCTGTAGGATCTACAAGAAACGTATTAAACGTTGGATTTCCTTGCTTTTTAAAGAATGTCCCGAACATGTCTGTGTCAGCGCTGCTTGCTAAAGCAAGCATTGTTTGCACTATTGCTCACACCTGAAACTAACTCGGAACCCTCAGGAGTAAATTTCTGTGTAACCCATTCTCAAGTCATATGACTCGTACTGGAAATACTTGTCTTAAGACTTGTCTTAAAAAATTAGTCTTAAGATCTTGTCTGGCGGAGGGTAAACGATTTGGCGACCACCCCCCGAGGCCATGATGTCGTGCAAACGCTACTCACATCTTTTTTAGAGGATATAAAGTACTGTGGCTTTCCTTCCAAAACCTCAGATGTCCAAATTCTCTGATTTTCAGGAAATGGAAAAATACTTTTAAAATGATTAAAAACTATGTTGTCAAAGTTGACAAGCACTTTTTGACACGTTTTATGGGTTCCATGTTTGCAAAACCTTGTGACGAGCATTAAAGGGAGACTAATAATGATGATTCGTGGCAATAAAAAATTAAATTAAAATCACAAAATAAGGAGAAGGATGTCCGCCACATTTAGTTTATTATCGACGTGCTAGATGTTTGGTGCATCTTGATTTAAAGTTTGATTGTTTGATGTTTTTTTTCTCAGTGACTGTGAGGGACAAAGACTCGTTCATCCCAGAAGTCCATTCTGGAAGGGCTGTGATGGGTAGTTATATTTTTTCTTTTTAAAAACAATAAACAGGTGTTGTTGAATAGAGAACCCTATAAAGAGGAGATAAATGGTTTCAGGCCTCATATGGTTTAAATATTGGGATGATATGCAGAGCAATTATACATTTTTATGTGTCTTAAATTGATGGTTTGTCCAAAATGTAAATTATCCACGCTCACGTTGCTCCGAATCCGTGTGATGTTTATTTCCTCCATTGAAATTGTTCACAGTTTCTCCTCTCGTGTTCCACGGGGGAACAAACGTCACGCAGGTTTGCGTGACGTGACAGAATGTTTATTTATTACCAAAGTTGACTAATAATTTCATTGTGGTTGACAGAGAGAAAGAACCCTCTGAAGGATCAGGTACCCAGCGCGGTGAGGGAGATCTTCACCAGGCTGATGGACAGTTACCCAGAATTCTCTGCCTGTGGCGGAACAGCGGCTGCATTTGTCATGCAGTCTCGTAAGTCAGCCGTGCAGGAAGTCAAACCACAGCCTGGCATTGTGGGATTTTTATTAAAATGTCACGTGACAAATTCTATTGCTGAGTAATCCTCTTCTCACAGACTCGGCCTTGTCCCAGAAATCAAATGATAATTTGTCAAAGAAAATTATATTTTGAGAGACTTTACCGTTGCGACTTTGACACGGTTATGGTTAATTAATTAATTAATTTACATTAAAACAAATGGATAAATGAATTGGTTGACTTTTATCTGCAGAACACAAAAGAAGATATTTTGAGAAATGTTGATGCCTTGACAACACTGAAGCCCATTGACTTCCATTATATGAACACAAAACCACGGAGACATTTGAAGAAAGTTGATTGTTGGTAACATCAAGGGGCAAACTGTTTGAGAGCCCTGACTTTATTACCTTCACAGACAGCGTGAAATAAAACTAAACAGTCCAGATGAAGACTGATATTCACTTATTCACATTTCCCTCGTTCACACAACCACAGTAACTGATGGATTTGGGAAACTCGCTTCCCGCTGAACATTACGAGAACCTTCGTCTTTGAAGCATAATTTGAGTAAAGCTACTGACCTAAGCTATCAAAACTGTGGGCGTGATATGAGATAAATCAATCAACGGCCACCTGTTTCCCAGTTTTATAATATCATGGGAACGATAAACAATGATCCTCATATTCGTTATGGACCGGTGACTAACAATGGTGCTCCAAATACGTATATATTATGGAAGAGGAAGTCGTGATACTGTGTCCATTGGGGCTTGAGCAGTTGTTATCCCGAATTTAGATATGAAGAATGACAAATGAAGAATGAAAATGTGGGAGTCTGTTGGCAGAGTGTTTTTGATATAGATGACATCCACAGGGTGCTGTTATGCCGGTAACCTTGAGTGTTTTTTTATTATTTTTGGACATGTTAACATGAAGGAACTTGTTCTGTTTGAAGCCACAGGATGTGAGGTCATTGCTCTTGGGACGGGCTGTTCCAATACCAGAGCGAGTCCGGCGCCCACAGGAAGAATCCTTCATGATTCTCATGCTGTGGTAACTGCTCGCAGGTCACTCATGAGGTAAACGAGACTCCTCTACACGTTCGTAGAGGATTTTACTTCAATGTTTGGTAACGATTGACTGATTTTGTGTTTGTCAGGATCTACCAACCGTGTTATTGCAAATGACATGGATAAGGGTACCGTTTACTCAAACGATAAACAAGGGGTACTTAGAAGAATGCTTATAACTAGATAGATCCCCCCCATTGAGTTCAATAGTAGAAAAATACTACGGTAGTCAAAAGTGCCCGAGAACTGTTTGCTGTCCTACATTCTTCAAAATATCTTCTTTTGTGTTCATCAGAACAAAAAGAATGATAAAGTAATTTTTCTTACTATGGGAGTCAATAGGGGGCAAAATCTGTTTGGTTATGAGCCTTTTTCCAAATATCTTTCTCTGTGTTCATCAGAACAAAGACATTTAAACAGATTTGGAACAACTCGAAGGTGAGGAAATGTTGATAGAATAATCATTTTTGGGTAAATTGACCCTTTAAGAAATAAAACTAAAGGATTTAGCACTTAGTTCAGATTTGCAAAGAGCAAAGCAAATTTTCTTTGTGAAGTACAGCAAAGTCCAAGACCTGGAGGAAGAAAACATGCAATGCCCTTATGTCCTAAAAACTGAAAACCATTGCGTGAAAATTATGAAAAAACACTTTCTAAGTGATTAAATACTGTGTCGTCAAAGTTGACTAGCACTTTTTAATACTTTTTATTGGTTAGATATTTGCGAAACTCAGCGACAAACATAAAAGGGTGACAAATAATAATGATGGAACAATCGTGGAATATGAGGTTTCTTATGGAAGGGTTGATGAGAATGTCACTATCATTTCATCATCTCACATTTTCTCAGAATATTATTATATATAGAATATTTGCCGGATCTTTGTTTGTTAATTGTTCGTCAGAGCTCCTGAATATGTTTCAATCTCCTGTAGGTTTCTGTACAAAAATCTCTTGCTGTTCTTCAGTAAGAATCCCTCGCTGGAGGAGAAGTCCGTTTTCCAGCAGGATCAGACCACCAAACTCCTAAGCTTCAAAAATCATCTGACTTTACATCTGTACCTGAGTCAGCTGCCCAAAGGAGCTGCGCAGATCCCCTCTCAACTGTACTGATGCACAAACACACGCACACGGGCCATTCACATGTCTGTAACTATTAAACATACTGTAATAACGATGACTTAATAACCTGAGATGATGAATTTAAATCCTGCTTCTTTGGGTACCAACACACTCATGACCTCACTGCAATACGCATGACCTCACTGCAATACGCAGACATAATGCATCATGTCAATGGTTTAAACCGAACCTAGATTTCCAATTGTACAAAATATGAATTTCATTGCTGTTTCTTAATAGATTGAAGCGAACAGATGATCGCTGTTTTTGTTGTCTAGGCGTCTGAATCCGCTGTCGATCTCTGCGTGGGAGGTGAACAATCAGATCGGGCTTCATGTAGTGGTTGAAGGGAAGGTCTTCTCAAAGTTCTCCAGCTCTTATGAGCAGATGGGCTCCCATGTGGTCAGCATGTCTGCAACCGATAAGATCACACAGTGGCTGGTGCTGGGCTTCCAGGGGGCGCTACTGAGTCATTTCATTGAGCCTGTCTACGTCAACAGCGTATTCGTTGGTAAATTTATACAGATCTGGTGGAGACATATCGTGATTCTAGCACCAAGTTTGAATGTGCTCTTACCATTTCTTAAAATTATATGAACTTTTTTGTAGTCAAAAATAGAACATTTGTAATTGTATGCCTTAAAATCTTTTTTCTAAGGATTTTGGGTTGAAAATTCTTCATAGTAATTTTGAATAATTTTTCAGTGACAGATCTGTTCAGTTTTTATTTAGTTGCATTTGAATGTTCAGATCAACTCTGAATATTGTCCAGTTTTGCATGTACAACAAAACTCTTTTTGAAACGTCATTTTTTTCCTCCAAAATATCGTGATACCAATGTATTGTAAACCCACCCCTAATGTTTACACTGTAAACTTTACAGTGTTGGGTACGTAACTCTGATAAAGTAACTTATTACAAGTTACTAGATACATATTCAGTTACAGTTACATATTACTGCACAAATGACTCTCTCTCAAAAGTATTTAGTCGTTTATTACTGATTACTTTCTATATCCTACATCAACCTTGATTAGAATTGATTCAAGGATAGATATGAAACGGCTTATTTAATTCATGCAAATAAGTGATAAAATAACTACATAAATTGTTATTTTTAACTGACCAAAGTATAGAAATGTGAGGAGAATTTTATAAGCATACATTTTAAAGTTAGATTTATAATTTTGATGTCATTTCTACTATTGAAGATATTACAAAATATTTAGTTCAATTACATCAGAAGTAACTAATAGAATTATATGAAAAATAAAAGTAATCCATTACTTTACATTTCAAGGGAAAAGTAATTAAACTACAGTAACTAATTACTTAAAACCTTGTTACACCCAACACTGAACTTCTTAGGTTTGTTGTACTAACAGCGCTTATTTGTGATGGTAAACACTTTGTTTAACATTTGTTGTCTGTTTATTGTGTTGAGGTGAGGGAGGCTGCAGTGATATACGCGGTTTGCAGATGGCAGTGAGTCAGCGCGTGGATGGCATCACCTCAACCCTTCCGTTGTATTACTGCGTCTACCAGCCTCTCATAAGTTTGGTGACTTCGGCCGTTCCTACAGACACACAACTTTCCCAGAAATCCCTCAGTTTTAACTGGAGCCACGGCGACCTTACGACTGAGGCGGTGGATGCTCTGGAGGGCAGGTCTACTGAAGAGTAAGTGTTGTGTTCCATCTGTACGTGCATCCATCCATGCATTCTTTCATGCAACAGCCACTTACAGCCATACCGTCCTTCATTCATTCATCAACGCATTTTAGTTTGCCTTAAATAAAAAGTTAACCCAATTGTAATAGTCTTTTATGATTTATTTGGCTTCATCCCCGATCCATGTGACTTTGCTTCCTCAGTTGGACACATCATTTTATATGACGATGCAGCCACTGTTTTGCATTTGTTCAAAATATTTGACTTCGACCGATTTTAATCACCCACTTGAGTCATTTGGATTTCTTTATGATGGATGTGTGTGCTTTTAAAGGCATAGTTCAGCCAAATTTAGGCTAATAGTATTAAAATGATGTTCGGTTTTATGAAAATATCAAACGATTCACTTTATGAAACGTCGCCAGGAGCCGCTTTTTGGAATGATGTGCTTTAGGAACTCTTAGACAGGTGGACCCCATAGACTCCCATTATATGAAGCAGAAATGGGCTGAGGATTTACCAAACAATCTTCTTTATGGTTCTACGCAAGAAAAAATGTCACCTACATCTCGGATGGCCTGAGGGTGTGTAAATAAACGGCAAATTGTAGTTTTTGGCTGAACTATCCCTTTAAGAGCCGCTGACGAGGAATGTGATGATAATTTAACATAAAATGATTTGTTTGCGTTCAACTGAAGAAGGAAGTGTGCATCTAGGTGATGTCCATGAGGAAAACTAAATGGAGAAAATGTTATTATTTAAGGAAACGATTCCTCTTGTATGTTTTTTTTTTACCAGTTCTCCGTTTAAAAGCAGTCCAGCGTTGGCCAGCCGGCTTTGTAAAGCAGCTATGTTGAGTCGATTTAATTTAGTGGCTAAAGAAGCCCAGAGAGAGGAGCTGCTCGCCGCCGTCACATACAGAGAAGCCAAGGTACCGCAGACAAGCTTTACCGTCTCGCTAACCTCATAAATACCTGACATGACGTCTGCAATTAAGAATGACTTAATGTTGATGGATAATCTCATTGTTTATGGAACATCCAGATGATGGCGAAGCCGTACCAGGAAGCAAAAAGCGTCCTGAAATCTTACCTGGCAAGGAAGGGATACGGCCAGTGGGTTGAGAAGCCGCCGATCAGCGATCATTTCTCGATGTGAGACATGCCGTGATGTTACAAACGCAATACGTAGTCATTTATTTGTTTAATTGTTTGGTGTCATGATCTTGCTCGTTTTGCTTGTTTGTTTTGTTTTATTAACGGCATAAAAAGATGGCACTTTTAGACAATAGAGATGCAAGTTTGTCTACCCCCGAGTAATGTGTCGATGAGAAAAAGAGTGAAAAAACAGACTAAATAGACCACAACGTTACATGAGAACAAGGGTGTTAAGTTCTGTTTATTCATCTAAGCAAATGAAAATAAAATAAAAAATGTTCCTTTTCCCTCATTTGGTCATCGTTTTAGCGTGTGTCTGTATATATGTTGTTTTGTGTGTGTGGCAAACATATACGTTCATGCTGTTGCGTCAAACTGTAATACCGCATCTGTATGGCTTTCTTCCCCAGAAAACAAAAGAAGATATTTTGAATCCTGATAATCACACAACACGGAACCTCATTGACTTCCCTCATATGAATGCAAAACCGCTGAGACATTTCTCAAAATATCTTCATTTGTGTTTCACTGTAGAAAGACTTGCGCTAAGGTCTACAACAACATGAGGATGAGTAAATTTGGGTTTACAGGTGAACTATGGCTTTTCCAGTCGAGACCGAAGCCATGAAGAAGGTTGTAGTATAGTGTAGTGTAGGGTAGTATGTTTGGAGAGGTAAACATCACGCTTCAACACAGGAAACCTCAGAGGCTTCCTGTTAAAGCTTTCACTGCATCCAGTGTCTTTATGATAGTGGTGCTCGTGTGAGGATCGGCCTTTCATTGAATTGTGATTACTGTCCCGACGCGGAGAAGCCTGCAAATAAACACTGAGACTTCGTACCCCGTATGTATGTCTTAAAATCTTCACGGAAGCGTTTCTTGCTTTCGTGTGTGATGTTTTTGTGAGGTAGACGTGGAGGTTCAATGTGATGTGCATGTAGGAAAGATGTGCACGCTTTATACGTTTCTTAGAGGTGTGCTGTTGTTGGGTGGCGGTTTAATGTCATTGCAATTGAATAGAAATGCATGCAATGAATTGAATTAACTCTCAAATTGCAGCGCGAGTGCGTTAGCACTGCAACATGTTGTGGGTTTGATTTCAATAAACTAACATTTTGATCAAATGCAAACGTGAGGTCCCTTCAGATAAACCAAATGCATATAAATGTCAAATTTGACATATTAAGGTGCAAATAAAGACATGAAGTCGAAAGGTTGCTGATCGTAAGATGTGTGCAGCTCTGGGGTCAAAGGTCAAAGGTGGAATGTCAAATGCAACTTGCATGCTGCTATCATTGCTCACGGGCACGCTCTTGAGACTTTGAGAGTTTTTGAGGGAATCAAGTGTAAACGGCAAAGACTCGCATACCTGACATTACAGGATGTGGTTTCAAGCGTTTCATACGACCGATGCATCACCTGTCCTTGATACTGATCTGTGATCAGTGATGATGTGATGAACTGAGCTGCGCCGTCCCACATCATGACGAGATCCCAGATGGAATGAAGCCAACCAATGACTCTTATTGAGGAACTTCAGTAAATAATATAATATAAGTTATATTTTCTAGTTTTGGTTCCCCATAGAACCGTACCATGACACGCCTCCACACACACCTCCCGATCCGTAAACAGTTCCCGTTCCGAAAGAAGCGTGTGTTAAGTATAATGTGTAATGGTTGTAAAAGTGTGACTCATATTTTTGACATTTAAAGGGATAGTTCAGCCCCATCGTTTATTCTCTAATGTGTGACCCCTTCACAAAAGAAGATATTTTGAGAAATGTCTTGGGGGTTCTGTGTTCATACAATAGAAGTCAATGGGGTTCAGTGTTGCTAGATTACCAGCGCTCTTCAAAATATCTTCTTCTGTGTTCCACAGTTTGACAAACGTGAACTCTGAAAGAATTCGTTTTTTGGGGGATGAACCGTCACGTTTAGTGCACTTAAATCGTTTCCTTCAAAGATGGACAGCATTGCTGTTGGAGAGCTATTCTTCATGACAAGCGCCCACGTATTGAATGACTAATGTAGGACATGATCTCATAATGTATCCCTGGAAGGAAAAGTGTGTGTGACCACAACAACGTCAGATGAACTGAATTGGCAAGCGTTGTAAGATCATTTTCTTCTCTGAACGGCTCTTAATAGACTGTAAGTCTGAGCGTCCGTGTGCGGTTTAGGTGGGCAAAGGTGATGGGCGAGTGACTTAATATTAGTAAGAGTGGAATCGGGGTGGATCTATTTTCACATCCTCTGTCATAAAAAGTTTGATCGGGGACTTCCCCAACACGTCCACGCTCACGATGTCCACCTGAACTAAACTATGCGTTGGACGGCCCGAAAGGTCAAACTTTAAAATTCAGCCGTCCCTAAGATGGCATGTGAGTCAGGGGGTCATAAAGTCAGCGGCCCGGTTCACATCCACACTGCCGCAAAAATGACCTTGGAGCGTTTAAACCCACACAGGAATGAATGACAAATAAAAATCAAGGCATTTGTAGGTTCTATAAATAAGTTCACTTTTATTTGTCTGAAAATACACATGTCAGGCGTCCAAATAAATAACGAATAACATAAATAAATATTCTCATAAATACATAAATATGCAGCAAAGCTTAAGTATCAAAACATTCTAGTGCTTTTTTCTTTATAAATAAACATGAGAACTGGCAGCGTATCTGTCTTCACAGAAGTTACATTCGTTGGCTTTAAAAAAAAGAAGCGTTTCTAGCAGTGCAATGTCGAAGCACATGAGTAGTCTGTGCTGAGTTTCATCGGAAGGTTCTGTAGACGTAAAGCCCGGGCACACAAACATCACAGTGTCAGGTTTTCTTCGGTCCAAAGTTTCATACAAGGTTGCTCAGAGCTAGCGACTGCTTTTCAACTGGAGAGCATTTATTTGTTGCACGAGAGATATCATGTTGTACAAGAATTCCTTGAAGGGCTTTTGGGGAGAGACCTCGCAGATGTAATTGGAGCAGAAGGCATCAGCCTATAAAATGAGAGCAAATCAAAAAGACTTGTGAGAACAGAGCACTTCACACATTATTCAGGTCATGAAATAGTTGAGTTGGTGCAGAACAAATATAACTTACTTTGCTTATGCCTTTCAGTGTCGTCATGAGATCTTCCGCATCTTCATGTGCCTTACATTCTTCAACAGATACGTTTAATTCTTTGACATAGCAGTTCAGAGCAGATAACACGCAGGTCTCCTAAGAGTCAGAAACAGAAAAGGTTTAGGTCCGATGGAGGCTGTTGAGGACGATGTAGACACTAAACCCTCAGTCGTGTGTGTGTGAGCTATCTATGCTGGCTTGAGGTTTGGCTTTGGCGTAGTAAACCTCCTTCCTGTTCCTCTGATCTCTTATCTCTCACAAACGAACGTGTTAGATGCTCAAAAACCGAGAAGCAAAAATCTTGTTCATTTTTCTCACCTTTACATTGACGGGAGAGTAGAATGTGTTTTCTGTGTCTTCAAACTGTGATGAAAAAAAAACACAAAGTTCAGTACATTATTAAAGCATCGGTGTTTGATATGTCGATACAGCAGATGGCCGATATTGTCGTGTGGTTTCATGATCAGATACTTACGCATGTGTCATTTGCAATAGCTTTGTTGAAATCTTCAATCATGCTTGGGACGTGGATGGATATCATGGTCACGGGTTTCTTGGTCACGGGTTGAGCGGTCAGACAGCAGAGCAGAGTCAGTGTCACGGCACAGATCCAGGGTAGAGATGACATGATATCGATGGATGTCCTTTGAGATGTTCACCTGATGCTGGTTATCACGAGTGCAAGTGACATGAATGCACCTTGACTCTGTATTTATAATCACAGCTCAAGGTTTGGAAAATGAATGGGTGGGCATATGCAATGAAGTGCTGGAGTTTTTTTTTCCCTTTTGATGACTGTTGGGAGTTTTCATGTTGCCCTTTTCTCCTCGAGCTAGCCCCCACCCCCCTCTCCTTCCACCCTACACCTCAATGTGTGTGTGTGTGTGTGTGCGCATTGAGGTTGTACACAGATGTTGTTTTCTCTCCTAAATGTGGACAGTAATACTCAGTTAATAACGTAAAAAAACCTGTGGTGAGATATTTGACTTTTCATCATAGCACATTGCATCATGGCAGATCATGACTTGTTTGGGTTTCATTTGGTTGTCTAGATTTCTTCTAGTCTGTTCTTACATGATTACTTTGTATGAAATCAAAATAAAAAAGAGGTAAATGTGTCAATAAAGGTTTTAAACGATGATGTTATAGATGAACATGTTTGACTGTGAATAACCTTTATATTTGCCGAATCGCTCTGTTTTACAAAATATTTCTTCGACTGTGAAAAGGTCCGAAAGTGATTGACTTGTTGGCTCTTCGCTGAACTTCTTTGCGTTGCTGGAATGTTGGAAACATGTTTAGTGGAAACATGTTTTACTGATTCATATAAAAAGACGGCAACTGGACTGTTCTAGGAAGAAAGAACGATTTAGTTTGCAATTTACTACATTTCCCTGAATCTTAAAGGGATAGTTTGCGGAAAAATGAAAATTCCGTCGTCATGTTCTCGCCCTCAAACTTGTTTCAATTTCGTTTTTCAGCTGTAAACAAAGAAAGATAGTTGAAAGAATGTTTGTTATCAAACAGTTTTGGGGCTCCATTGACTACCATAGTAAGTAGGAGTTACTACTATGTTAGTCAATGCTACAGTCGGCCTACTGTACTGTATGCTTTCCCACATTCTTTAAAGGCGCAGTTTTTACACTAGTGTTGTATTATAGACTTACAACCAAACGCTCGGTCCAAACAAGACGGTGGCCACCGCAGTACAAAAAGATGTCGTTCTTATGTTGATAAAGGGAAGTGATCATGCGGGCATTAGAAAGAGTGTAGAAAGAGCGATGTCTTATTTATTACATAAAATAAAATGTCTGAGGATTTTAAGTTTTAAAAGAGGATAAAAGTCATGCAGGAGCTAGGACCTGCGTTAATATGATAAAGTCTTTCCAGCAGAGATGCGTTAGGACCTGTACTGAGACTTTTAGCAGAGATACTCGTAGATATCTTTGGAGATAGTTTCCATCAGAGAGTCGTTGGAGAGAAAGATCGTCTTAAAATCACCCCCGATGAGGTCGTTTTTACCCAAATAAATATGTTAGTAACATTGAGAACCCATAACGGTTCATTACGTAAGGTCTTTATACACCTCTGAAGAAATAGTTTTGTATATTATATTGCATTTCTGTCAAAAGATCCTCCCAAAAACCCTGTATTGTTCCTGTAAAATATCAGAAGTGGCACGGGTTTGGAAAAACTTGAAGGTGAGTAAATTTTTGGGTGATCTTTCAACGCGGGGCTTTTTCAAACAAAACACGTTTAATATTCACAACTATTCATTGAAACAAAAGCTGTTCTGCAAGAAATTGTGAATAATCCGAAGCAAAAAAAGCAAAGTTCTAGGTTGGTTTGTGGGTAAGCATACACACAAAGACGTAGGATGGAGAGATGGTTTTGATCTGTAACAGAATATTGGTGAATATCGGTGTTACATAGTGTGTGTTTTAGTGTGTTTTATCAAGTGTTTTCACTGTCAATTGAGGCTTTCCTCTCTTGACTCGACTGTGGTGGAGAAAGTGTTAACCTCCGTTCAATCACAGTCTCCACGGTTTTTAACCATTCAAAATATTTATCATTCAAACAATGTCATGATCACATTTTACTCTGCTTGCTCATGTAATGCGTCATAATCTTCTTTCAGTTAAATTTTTTTAGGAATTACTCCTAATCCTTCTGATCTCATGTGAGGCATGTTAATAAACCCAACCTGAGATACTCGTTCTAACATCATCTTTACCAAGCAATATACCAACATCTAAGCCCCGTCGTTATCTTATTTTAACACACTCTAAAAACACATTTTGTGTGTTTGAGTTGAGGACAACACATTTATTTCGTGGGACAACACATTTTCTCTCAGAAATCAACACAGTGTGTATTGAAAGTAACACATAACTTGTTAAGAAATAACACAAAATGTGTAGAAATTATGTTCAAACCAAACTAAATTTAGCATAACTCTTGATTTGACCTGGCGGGAGGTGAGGGACTGAGCGTTGAGGGTTAAGATCTCAGTGCAGTGAGTGTCCTTTAGTGGTTAGATATGTGGGAAGTGCTTAGTAAAAGTGAGAGGGAAGGGATCAGGGAAAAGCCCTCTGCTGAGTTTTGGATGATGGTGGTGTTGCACATCTTATGGTGCTGTTGTCATGGAAACGCATTGCTCAGCACCTCAGGGTTCCCTGTGAGTGTTTGATGCAGATTTTAATCTCTCGCAATCTTTACATATACGTCAGAATCCCACTGACTGTTCCGTTTAAAAAGAAATAAGTGGAAAAATGGGTGCTAGATGGATTATTTCCCCTTTAAAGTTTGACCACATGAAAGACAAAAGGTAAGGGCTATGTGTTAATTCTCATAAGGAGGTCAGCCGTACATCTGCTCGCTCATGTCAATATATTCTTTTAGAATTTTGATTCCAAAATGTTGTGCAATGAGAATCTTACGTGGATGCGTAGCTGGTCTAGCCACAGGTTTCTTACATATTTTTTTGTAGATATGCATCAAAAATTAAATATTCAGTGAATGAAACAGGCAGCCTTAATACATCTTTTTAGTTAATTTTTGAGAATGTAAAGATTAATTGTGAAGGCATTTCACTCAAAATACCCCCCAAAATAGGACTTATTTTTCATAAACTATTCCCAGAAATTGGAGAGAAATTATATTAGATCTCACAAAAAAAGAGTCAGACATCTGACAAATGTCTCTGTCAATAGAGTTTGATGTTTCATGTGTGTGAACAATTACATTCATTTGTGTATCTTTTGATTTCTCCTTCGAAACATTTGAGATTTTTCTATGCGTTCATGTCACCACTGAGATTTAAAGCTCAGGATGTGTTTATCCAAAGGGACCTTTGGTATATTTAAGCTATATAAGTTTTTAGTAGTTTAGTAGTTCCCTGGAAATCAAACCCAGAACCTTTTCTGCTGCTTGCTCAACCAAGTTACGTTTTATGGTAGATTTGTTTATAAAATCTGACGTAATGGTGTTTTAAACATGTGTGTCATAACTAGGCTAACAGGATGTGATTTGACATGTTCTCATTGGATAAAACCTGAGTGAGGGTCTCAGAACTAGAGTGTTCAGACGTGATAGAAAGAAACTGGGTTGTGGTCTGATAACTCCTTTTTGTGATTATTTGTGTGTGATTTATTATCAAACCCACATACTTGCGTCATGTTGAACTACATGAACAATGGAAAGATGGCACGGTCAGAACAAGAAAGGGAAATTGTGGTTTTCACAAATGTTTGAGTCATAATCATGAATTGTGCGTTAATTTAATAGTTATAGGAATCTGTGGGACACTCATGTATGGTCAGTCCTCAATTGGGACAGATTGTGGTGGTGAGTAACCTAACAGTCAAAACTTCACACAAGGATATGTATATAAAGAGATCAGAAATGAGTGTCATCATTTATTCACACTTATGTCATTCCAAACTTTTTTCCTCTGCAGAACACAAAAGAAGATATTTTGAAGAACGTTAATAAACATTGACAAAACATCAAAAGAGTCATATAGGTTTCAATGACGTGAGGACGAATGAATGTTGATAGAAGTTTTTTTATAGAGGATACACTTAAAAATAAAGGTGCTTGAAAGGTTCTTTACAGCGATGCCATAGAACAGGGGTGTCCAAAGTCAGTCCTGGAGGGCCGATGTCCTGCAAAGTTTAGCTTCAACCCTAATCAAGCACACCTGAACAGCTAATCAAGGTCTCACAATCTTCCAAACAGGTGTGTTGAGCCAAGTTGGAGCTAAACTCTGCAGGACTGTGGTCCTCCAGGACCAACATTGGTCACCCCTGCCATAGAAGAACCATTTTTGCTTCCACAAAGAACCATTCAGTCAAAGTTTCTTTAAAGAACCATCTCCTTCTTACTTTTTAATAATCTGAAGAACGAATTTTTTTGTCACAAAGAACCTTTTCGGAAACAGAATGATTCTTCATATTTTCTTCAGATGACCTCCACCTTTTTGGTGACCTGGGTAATCTTTCCTTACTCCTACTACTTTATCTCAGCTCAGGTTTCAACACCGTTTGTCACAAGCTGTTACTCAACAGAGATTGAGATTGCCATCTCAGGAGTAACGTCATCTTGGTTCCACTCCTATTTGGCGGACGATCAATACTACATTTCCATGCATAAAAATAAATCTCCCACGGTCTTACTCAAACAGAGTGTTCCACAGGGCTCAGTTCTTGGGCCGTTACTATTTATTATTAACATTATGTCAAATTATCCACCGCCATGGTTTTCAGTAGTAAACGGACGATATTCAAATTTATACCTCTGTATATAACTGTAATTTTGTTGTCATGCATTTATGAGCTAAAAGCTTGGCTTAACTCAAATTTTCTTCTTGACTAAAAGAGAAGTCTAACTTGTTGGTGCCCCAAACCTAACAAAAAAACTCAACTAAAGGTTCCTTATGGGAGAAAATGGTTATTTTATGGTATCTTTTGAAGCACCTTTTTTTTTAATATTTCAAAAAGAGTATAGACATGTATGTTGTATGATCCTCCAGATAACCGAACTCCTCTGGAATGATGTTGCATTTCACATTCAGAAGTATAAATCAAATATACTCTTAAGTGGGACTCGAATCAGTGATGGGTCACACATAAGCTCCGGGTCACGCCCTCACATGTCCTGACAGCATGTGAGCATGTTCTAGGCATGCAGAGAAGCTCTTTGGATGTGAGGATTTCAGAAGGGCTTCTGCGGTTCTCTGTGACCTTGATATTGTCATCTCTGTACTCCAGTACTTAATCAGTATCTGACCAGATGCAGAAGAATGGCTGTCCACCTGAATTCCCCCAGCTGGAAATCACACACGGCTGTTGTTTAAAGCTCACACACCTGCTGAGAAAGGCTTTCTGCAGCTGCCAGTTGTGGCTAACCACATTTCATGAGTTGCATCAGGTCACGAATGTTTTTGTTTGGTTCTGTGTTTTTATTTTTCAGCGACAGAACCAGATAACATTTCAGGTGTTTCTTACCACAGAAAATTTTACCCGGCTGTAAACGCAAGGCGCTCCGGATTCAAATGGTGTTGTGTAAGCATAAAACACGGCTCTGGGGAGTTTTTCAAAAATTTCAAGCTTGTGCATTGTTGTGATCTCTACAGCTTTGCAAAAATGTGCTGTTTTGCTGACTAATGTGGTGTATATGCGTGACCAAATTCAAGTTTGACCGTGTCTCATGTTGTTGCAGATCTGTGCTGTAAGATGTTCTGAATGTGTGGATGAATAACAAGATTTGGTTCATAACAAAAATAATAACTTTAATGGATCTTGGCAGGTTCTGACATTTCAAACAGTGTATTTCAAATGAAGCTGTTGATATTTCTCTTATTGATTTTTAATAATTGTATTTTATTCACATGTTTACACAGATCAATAAGCACACTTGGATTCGTGAATGGACTCATGCATGTCTTCATCATGATATGAAATTCTTCTGGATGTAAACTCATTCCTCTGATGGAAGACATTCCTGAAGTGGAGAAAAACATGCTTTTAAAATTGTGAAATGTGTCATTTCCTCCTTGGCTGTATCCGAGATGACTCTCTCGAAATGCCAAGCTATTTATAACCCAAACACGTTTACAGGGCAGCTCGGCCCCTTGTGTCAACAGCTACTGTAAGTCACTGGAGAAACTAACATCATAAAGAACTGTGAATGTGGTCAGAGTTATGGTCAATAGGGCAAGAGAGGTGGTTAGGAGCTTCCTCACTGTCTGGTGGATGAAGCTCTCCTTAGTCTGGTCCAGACTTGGAGACCCTGCAGTCTCCTCCTTGATGGCAGCAGCCTAAAGAAATGGTGTGTTGGGATGGTGGGATCACCTGACATGCAGAGGGCTTTTCGGATGAGATGAGCTCCATAAATATTTGATTAGGTATAATTTTACTGAAGAGGTAAATCTATTTATATCACATGAGTAGCAGGATGAAGAGGTACATCTATTTACATCACATGAGTAATATAGGCTATTTTTAACACATTTTGCATAAATCAAAACACATTTCACAAATCCCTAATCGAATAGTTAGCTAACAATATTTTAGGGGATTCACTCTTGGTTGTCTCCCCCCCCCCCCCCGAAACTCTGACATATTTAGTTAGTACATCATGTTTAAAAATGCATTAATCAGGAATCCTAATATTTTGTTGCTTATTGCCTGAGAAAATAAATGTTTTTGTCTACATCACAGGTCAAAATCATGTGGCTGGCATCATCATTTGATCATTAAAAACATCATGAATATTTCAGGCTGTCCTGGACTATATACTCAAGCCGCGTCACGGCGTATGATACAGAACTTGTAGCCACGCTACGTAATCACATGTAAAAAAGAAAACACGGGCTGCGTCCGAAATCGCTTTGACAGCACGTAGGCCTACTTAATTTGAATAAGTACCTACATATCTGCCGTTAAAACAGTACCTTCTATACAGTATATTCTATACCCCCACGTGCGGGCTTGGCCACTTGAGAGCATGTGCACGCAACAGAAAGGAAGAGCCCAAGTCTGTCCAATTTCTTAAAAATGCCAAAGATTAGTATACTTAACGCACACTGAACCCACACTAGCTTGAATACCGCTTTCTTTTAAGGCTAAGCGTATCCCATCATGCATCATGTTCTGGATATGAATCATGAGACTTTTTGCTCGGGTCTCGCGAGATGTTGCGGAAAGCTTTCCAGTGTATGTTATACTACTACTTTTCAAGGTTATATCTTTATTTATTCTATATTTGGCTAACATGTGTTTTTCTTTTTTGATACAATACAAATAAAGTGCTCTAAAAATAAATCTGATTTGACTATATAATTACATATAATTTCGTAGTAAAACGTATCGTTACATATTTTATTGGTGAAAACTCCAGAGTTATACACTTTTAAAACTGCTTTTTATCTCATAATCGGAAACACCACATTAATAAACGGTATGTTTGCACTTGCTAAGTGTGTCCCATCGGGTTAGAAATACTTAATGCTCACTTGGGATCTTCACGCCTAGAAGAACACCAAAGACAGTAAATATGTCATGAAAGTAGTCAATATTGTATGCAATATTAATTATGTAAAACGTCTGAATTCCAAAACAATATCACACCAGTGGATGATATTGAAAAGAATCAAAATCACTTAAATCAAGTTTAACACTTTCAAATACCACATTATTAAAATTTACCACACAAAGATCACACAGTTTGATGTCAAACACAAAGCTGCGTGAACAATCTGTATTTTTTAAAGCGCAGCCGAGTCTGTCTACATTTCTTTCCTTGTATGAGAAGAACAATTAATTTCTCTCATAGAGGTTTGAGATGATGTCAAGAAGTCAATGATTGGATAGCTTGACATTGATTGGCTGAATGGATGTTTTCTTGCTGCTTTGATCAAGGTTTTATGATTTAATTTCACTGACACATGACTGGTTCATGTTACTTTATTAGAACCCACTACCCATAGATAAATTTGCTTTGCAGTGGATAATCTGTCATGACACATTTTTACAAACAACACTGACAGTTCGCATCTTAATAAATGTGATAAGAGTTATCCAAATTAAAATGAATAAATAATGACTGACGATATGAATAGTGCTTTAGCCCTCTGTACATCTCATTTTGACAGATATAGTGGGTGAGGCATTCATCTAAACAAAATAAAATAGAAAAATTGTGGATTAATGGTCAATTGAGGAAGATATGGGGGGGGGGGGGGGGGGCGTGATTAAAACAAGAACAAATCTGCCTATGATGAGAAAATTCAACTTAAATTGATTCCCCTAACTGGTGGTTGGAAATTAATTATTTGACAGTACAGATAATAATAGTGTTAATAGTGACTGTTTTCACAATCACATGACCAATAGGGTCGGGGTTTTTGCCCGAATGGACGCAGTTTTGACCTTTCCAAGGGGCGGCGCTGTTGACGCACCTGCAGCAGCGAGTGACGTAAAGACGCAGCTGTTCGCAATACATTGAGGTGCGTTGGGTTTTTTATTCAGTTTGGTCTCACATATGTGTGGATTTGAGGGTTGACAGTGTTTAATACCTGAAAACAACCTGTGTACTAAAGGGACTTAACCTGTTGTGTTTGGGGCCATACCGTTAGATCGTTTCAATGACTGTGATCATGTGCGGTTCGATGCTGTGCTTGTTGTTGAAATGTTTTAAAATGACATATTTTGCTTTCATCTAAAGCTCACCGCGTGTTTTATATGATCAAATGTGGTGTTATGATACAATAAAATCAGAAGTTAAAATCAATTTCTAGTTCTGGAATATAAACCCTATTGTGGCTGGATTTACACCCGTATGGCCTCCTCTCGTCAGCAGAGGGCGCTCGTGCTTCACTTTTCTGTACCTGACCACCTGCGGTCACATATGTTGAGTGTTCTTCACTATAAAGACAAGGGATTATTAGATGTGTTAATCACCCTGCTAAACAAATAGAATGGAATAAAAATGACAATGTTTAGAAATTCCAATGGTTTCCATTTGCTACAACTGTCATTATGAATCATCAGCTGTTCACTTTTAACACCATTCAAAATTCCTTAAAGTAGTGTTTTTGGGGTTTTCTTCAAGTTACATTTCATGGTGTTGTGTTGGTTTCCAACCTTTAACCTCCCACTACCTAATTTAACATTTTCCATTGGATTATAATAATACAATTCTTATTATTCCTATTAAATTAATGAACATTTTTGTAAATTTTACATGTCTATGTTTTTTTCAGACATGTACATTATTCCTTAAGCACACTCTTTCATCCATAGCAATTTACACATGAGTGTTTACTAATACTAGACATATGTTTACAAGTAGACTGTCTTTTTTTATTTTTGGCAATGTTAAATGGGGTAAATTTAGTAAAGTAAAGTATTAGTGTTAGGAAGAGGTGTGTCTTCTGTTTTTAAAGTTTTATTTAGCTGGCAGGCTAAATTTGGAGTGTTTGATGCTTTGGATGCCTTTACCATTTTTTTGAAAGCACTTAAATGTAAATGACAATAGTTCTCATGTTTTATCAATGACAACTGATGCTGGTGGAAAACAATTGACCCTTCAACTGTTGCTGTGATTACGCAGATACCACTTGTGTGCATGAGCATCAAATGCACACTGACTTGTGTTATTAGTAAAAAAATACACTTTGTGATGTTAAATTGTAAGATGCATACTGTAAGCTTTTCTATTTATTTGATCAATTAAGGTGTTTTATTTACATTTGTAATGCAACATCGTAAACTATTTTAAATACTGTATACATCATAATGTAATGTGGCCAGTAGATTACAGGCCAGTCATTTCTTTACTTTGACAGAGGGATTATGTTATTTTGGAAACATGTAACGTAACCTAAATATAAACATTTTCTTTAAACAAACATATCTCAAACATGGAAAAAAAGATAGTGTAGAATTTACTTAAAAAAATCCTTGTAACAATTTGCACGAATATTATTTAAGGAAAATGTGCTGCTATAATTCATGTAAAATTAACTAACAAAAATAAAGTGAATTCTACTCATTAAATACATTTAGTATTTTTTAAAATTTTAATTTAGTATTACTTAAAGTAAACAAAAAATATTACTTGAATAAAAACGTGTCTAAATCAAACTTCAAGGTTCACTTACTTTAATATTGAAATATACTATATTTTTAAACAGTCAAATCTGTAGAATTATACTGTATTATTGCAACAACGCAAAACAAAATATTTTTACTGAACAACACTTAAAATGACAGTTAATCTGGAAAATAAATCTGACTAATGCAGTCAGATGCAAAGCATGCTGGGAACTACAGATCAACTACCAAGGTATTTATATATCCTCAACACAAAATAAACAAGTAAACTTAATTAGACCAATTTAAATGGGTTTTATATATAAAAATTTAGTTGGATTTACTTAATAATTTGTTCAATTAAAATTACTCAAGCTAAATAATTAAAATCTTAACAAGCAAAATTAGTAGATTTTATTCCCAAAATGTTTACATTATTTTAACTATTTTTTTGTTAAAAACAAGAACATCATTCTATTACAGTTAGTAGATTTAATAAATTATTTTCATAAAATCTGCTATCGTTTTTTTCAGTGAATAATTCTGTAGTGAACTAAAATATTACTGCCAGTCAAAAACTGAATGCGGTCCGATAAATACATAATGAGTCATGTTTTTAAGGAGAATACACGTGGATAATCCTCTCATGAAGTTAGTTAAATACGAGTGTGTAATGTAGGCAACTTTGAAAAAGCTCATATATGAACCTAAATCAAATTTTATATTTCTGCTATTGCTTAATTTTTTAATTGGCTTACTAATTGTATATACTAATACTATTTTAATTAGAAAAGATGTCATAATAGGCCTACAGAATGAGTAGATTTTGAGATGCACAGACATAGCCATGATGTAAATATGAAGAAATTTTTTATTATCAAATAAATATCATCCAAAAAACAATACATACATCTCATTGTGAGATATCAGGTTTAGATACACATAGATCTATAAAATAGTTTTCCAGACGGATGTTAAGATTAAACGTGTTTTGAGAAAGCATGATACTGTTAAAGATCTTATCTTTTAAAGAGCACTTGTGTTTTTTTGCATCGGGCCTCATGTTGGGCAGGGAAACCACCGTACAGTTTCTTTCCAGGAATGGTTTTAAGACATGAGTTGTGTTATCTCGACGCAAGGTGGTGCTACAGACTTTTCATACAAATCAACAAGATCTAAACATTTGCTTCCCTGTTCCCAAAAACAACAATCCAAGAACAGGTCTCCTAGTGGAAATAATCACGAAAATGTTCAATAAATAAGTAATAAATAGGGTAGCAGGGTCTCGGAGCAGCGGTGCAGTTTGGAGACTCTGCTGTGGTAGTGTCATGTACACTTTCTCACTGTACTCATCTCTATTGCAGTCTGACGAAGATCTAGAAAAAGAAGAAAGTGGGCCGTTCGTTATCTCATTGCAGAACATATTCCAGGTAAAACACCACACGGATGATCACAGTGAATCTCAAGAAAACCCCAAATCAAAGCAAATTAAAATTGATTTAATACACTGAGAGTTTGTCATTGTAACATGCTTTATTGGACAAACCAAACCAAATGTTTAAGTGTTAATAGTTATTAAAGGAAGCTTTACTGTCCTCAAGAATATTCTTATTTCTTTCTTTTGATTTGGGGTGAAGGATTTTCATAGGAAGTTCATAAAGACTGGCATTGATTCAGATTTAGTTTTTCTACTAACCTTTTGCAGAAGAGTTTGAAAGTTCTCTAAATAGGTGCCTCCTTCAACCGTCGGGTACATGTCACAGGGTTTGCACTGGGCTTTCTGAAACACACAAATACACATAGACGTTAGAAAACTGTGTTGGGATATTTCATTCTTACGTAGACATTTCTGAATGTGCAGTTATTTTTGCTTCAGCTTTGTTTCTTACCTCTGTCTCGTTGCTGCAGCTGGACACTTTATTGAGCTGTAAAAGAAAGCAATGAACACATGAGTGAAAAGACCTTTAGTGTGATGTTGATATGAACAAATGTGATTTCAATACATGCAATACAGACATAGACATAATTCACTTACAATAGTTTTGGTTTTGAGAAGGTCTCTGTGAATCACTTTCTGTGCCATTTTGTTATTGACGGGAAGGTAAATCACTTTGGATGCGAAGCATTTGAGAGCCGATGCAATGCAACAATCCTGTTCAGAAAAAACAAACAAAAACAACGTTTTTAACACGAGTGACATTTATACTTTTATCTTTAATAGTTTTATTGTCAGATGAGGGATGATATATGTGTGCTCCGAGTACTCAAGTGTTCTCTGGAACTACTGTGAAAGCTCTCTCTCTCTCTCTCTCTCTCTCTCTCTCTCTCTCTCTCTCTCTCTCTCTCTCTCTCTCTCTCTCTCTCGCTTCTCTTTCTTTCTCTCTCTCTCTCTCTTTCTCTCTTTCTCTCTCTCTCTCTCTCTCTCTCTCTCTCTCTCTCTCTCTATCTCTCTTTCAATTTCTCTCTCTCTCTCTCTCTCTCTCTCTCTCTCTCTCTCTCACTCTCTATCTCTCTTTCAATTTCAATTTATGTGGGCAGCTGGATTTCGTACAAATAGTGAATGTATACAAACGAAAAGAAAGATTATAATAGTAATAAAATAAAATAAAAACTGTGATATATGTAGTGCAACTTAAAGTGGTTTATAATAAATGACAATGTATAAAAAGTCCTTTTTAAACAAGGATAGCAGAAGTAGCAGAATAAAGGAATATACGGTAATAAAAAGCTATGTCTCTTTCTCTTTCTGTGTCAGTATTGGTTGCAGAAATCTATGCATCTCAACAACAGTAAATTTCCCTTCTGCTTTTAACGCTTTAACAGAAACTGAGGAAACCCAAATTGTTTTCAAAACTTCTGTTTTACAATAATACACAGCAAAAAGGTTTCATTTAAATATTTGCTCTCAAAATTTTCTTTTGTTAAATAGATCAAAACTGAATTGGAAACATAAATGAAAATAATTCAAACGTAAAAACAAAGTTGTGTGTATGATTCTACAGCTCAACTCTTAAACTTCTCTGACTCTCAGAGTGACTGTTGTCATATTACTCATCAGATTTCACATAAAGGAAGCGCCTTTTTCCTGACTTGATGCTTTCTCGCCATGCAACATTACTTGAATTTGTTCTAAAACCAGAATTTACAAAAATAGAGGGTGTTTGTCAGAAAAACTATGACAGAGATTCTGCGATAAGGAGATTTGTGTTTCTGTCTGCCTCGAGTTCATTGAAAAGTGGAGCGTTTGAATGAAATCCACCCACATATTCTGTCCTGTAAGTCTTGGATTAATAAATCTGTTGCACGTTGTATGAGTGAAACCAGGCCGTTAGAAAAGGTGGGCTGTATAAAAATGAGTTGAATCACGTTTACTGATTCACTGAGTCATGCACAAACCGCCGTCAAACAATAAACATAATGATGCGCCCGCATCAGACGTTCAGACTTTCGCGTTCACTGCATCTCGAGATTTAAGTTTTTCTTACCTTCATGTCATTGACGGTGGGCGAGTTGATCCTTATGTCAGTGACCTGGTTTAGACAAAAAAAGAAAAGTCAGTGTCGCTCACCACCAAAGACTGAATGTGCAGAACATCAGAAAGCAACTTACCGTTCCTCTGCTATATTCCTTCTCCAACTTCTTGAGTTCTTTCATAGCTTTTCTGATGGTGAGGATGGTTGCGGACTCCTCAGCCGCCGCTACAACCAAACACGTCACTGCCAACAGAACACACACAAACTTCATGTTTAACCTGGTAAAAGCAGCTCTGTGTTTTCTCTAATGCTTTGTCCTTCATACTGTCGACAGGTAGAGATTCACCTTTATATCCTTCAGGACCCAGGAAAACCGCTTTCTCGTGGAGATTGGAAAACTAGAGGGACGGACATTATGAGTTTTTCTTTTCCACTGGCCTTCGTCACTACTGTCAGTCGAGAGAGATGTAATCGAGAGCCTCGTGCGTGGGGGTGTACGGATGCACCGTGTGTGTGTGTATGTGTTTCTGTTTGTGTGCGCGCCTGTGTGTGTGTATGAACCTGACCCAGACTTTCTGCACACTTGGCAGGAAACTACAAAATGCTGTCAGTTCCTCTCTCATTCTGAATCAGCATTAGAGCCGTGTGTGAGAGAGACTTCATCAACTAAATGGATATGAAAAGGTGCTTTTCTTTGCGGCTTCCCACAAACCATATTGATTATAGACAAAAACAGGAAGTTTAATGTACTTTTTGTCTTTTGCGAGATAATAATAGCTCAGAGCAGTATCTCGGACTATTGGAAACAAAATATTCACACATCGTCTCAGATGCCGGACACAGAGACGTTGGCATGGCAAAGTTGTAGAAAGCACAGGTGTTCCTCACGTTTAGCACATGGATGTGGGTGTTTGCGTGTTAATGCATCGGTGGCCGCAGTATCGTGACATTTTTTTAAAGACCCGATCTCAAAATAGGAAATGAGGTCATGCGTTTGGGCATGTGAAACAGATCCCCTCCGGCCAATCAGAAGACTCGGTTCGTGCCGAACAGGAAATTGTGGGTGGCGGTTGTTGGATGTCGTATCCATAGTGTCACTGTGGCGGGGGAAGGCCCCAGTGACCCCCAGACCGGGGATGAAGTTGCGGTGGGGATTCCTCCAGTCTCGAAGTGACACTCTCTAAGATCATGGAAGACGAGTTGTGTTTTGGTGAAAACGAAATGATTCAGAAGTTTCCTATTTCAGTTATGTCAAGAGCTCGATGATTTCCCTTCACCTGGAAAACAAGTTGTATGTGCGTGTGGTTGGGGGGGGTCTAAAGGTGAAATTGCCTAAATTAAATTGATCATCTTCCAAATAATCGGAGTTGTGTCTGTGAGTGAGATAGAAAGAGAGAGATGGGCAGATTGATGAAGTCTGTGGCTGATGATGTAAACCCCAACGTTTTGTGTCGGAGGTGTGAGAAGAGATATTAGGGCAATGTGACAAGACTCAGCCTGGAATACAGCACCGTTTTGGGTAGTTTTAGAAAGCCATGACATCAACGCTCGAGGAGAGGCCGATTTGTAAAGTCTATCCTCCACAGTTCACATGCTCTGCCAATGATTAAAGACCCAAAAATAAAAATTCTGTCATCATTTATTCATCCTCATTGACTCTTTCTTCAATGGAACACAAATGAAGATATTTTGAGAAATGTCTGAGTGGTTTTGTGTTCGTACAATGGACATCAATGTGTTGTTTGGTTGTCAGCGTTCTTACAAATATCTTCTGTTGCAAATCTGCAGAAAGAAAGAAAGTCATACAGGTCTGAAATAACTTGAGGCTGAGCAAATGATGACAGAACTTTCATGTTAGGATGAAGCAGTGCATGATCTGAAGAAAAGTGTTTGTCTTTGTAGTTTTTCATCCAAATGTATTTGTTTGTTCTGCCCTAATGATTTTTATCCTTTATTCACCTGCCTCTGTTTCAGCCTGTTTGTCCAGATCCGGTCCATTCTGAATGTGAGAAGAAATGATGAAAACAATTCACATTTTTACATATTCAAGATGGTTCGGAGGATCTTTAGAACATTTGGAAATAACGCTTATCTGTTCTGTATGTAAAATAGTCCGGATTCAAGAATTATAGTTTAAATATAATTTAAATTAATAAATAATAATATAAATAGTATGGTGCACATTCATCTTTTAACATAAACAGGGCTTTATTATCTTCATCTTTCCTTTTTTATTTGAAAATGAATAACATTTGTTTGGTTTAGTTATAAATCTCATCAGACAAACTAATCGTGTCGGTTTAATCATACCGTTTTTTAACGAAAAAATGCAACAAAATATTTCCCCCTTTTTCCTACACTTTTACATGTTGTGATGACTAACCTCACAAAAGTCCCAAATCTCTTATTTGGTATCTGCATACAAAAATAATGCAGCGCTGCGGAAACTATAGTGTTAACTGAGTCTGAAATGGATGAATTGATTGTTTACCTTAAAAACCGATACTCAGTGTTTCCATTAAAGGAAGATTTGTCATATTTTAAGATTAACCGTTTAACCTCTGACATTCCCTTCAAATGACTCGACACTCCATTCAACGCTCAATTTTTTTTTTACAATCTAGAAGCTTTACTTAAAAGGGGGAAAGACCCTAACGGTGATCAAAGATCCCTTATAGCTCAGATACTTCTGGGTTTGAGTCAGTTTCTGTTGTCATATTTCCATTATAAGGTGAAACAAAGTAAAATTCATCACAGAATTCTTATTTGCTGTGTTTCTGTTTAAAAATAAAACTGAATCACCTCCTGTGAATATCACAGCTTTAATTGAACTTTATTCCATTTAATTTTTTAATAAAATATATTTTCTTTCTATAGAAAATGAATAGAAGTGATGTGATTTGTCTCTAGATCAGTTTGTTTTCTGGAGGCGGGTTATGCATGCGTTCTAATATTGTTGATCATGACTTAAAATGTCATTGTGTCACAAACACAAGCAGCTGATCACAAACAAATTGACTCACGCTGGAGCTAGACAGACAGTTTTTACTGGACTGAGTCACATTATGGTTTACAGTTTTACAGGTGCCATATACTGTATATCTGATGTAAGATTTTTTATATTCTGAAAAAATCCCATGTCTGCATCAAAATGAATTTATATTTAATTCTTATAGTAAATAACATGTTATTTAGAAGTGGTTTTTAATTAGATTTCCCTCCACATAAATACAATGTCTGCTCAAATTGATCTGATTTATGATCAGAGCTTTCAGTGTGAACATTTCTCATATAAACCAGATCTTTATTTTTTAAACGTTTTGTTCTCTTATTATTTCACATAATACATATTCAAAGTAACATCAATGACAAAGTCTTTATAGATTAGTGATCCAGCATTTAGTTAATTAATTAATTTATTATTATTTCACAGAATAGGTATTCAAGGTAACATCAAAGACAAAGTCTTTATCTAATTTTATTTATTAGTGATCGAGCTTTGAGCAAAACAATATTTATCTGTAATTTTTGACACACACACACGTACGCACACACACTCACACACGTAAATGAACGGCACAGTACGTTTATTAAATAGATCCTTACATGGGCTCATAAAACATTATGTTGTATGTTTTTATGCGAAATGAAAAAGGTGTATTAAATTTGGTCTATTGTCTATTCTATTATGTCTAAATCATTTTTCATTGTTACAAATACATTGCATTTAAATGTCTGATTCTTACGTTGTCATACAGTAGTGGTCAAAAGTGAGCTTTTGGATTATGGAGGTCTTTGCTCTTTATTTAAATATACCATTAAAGAAGCGTTAGTTTGTATGTGTGAGTATAAACTTGGCAAAACATTTCACACAACACATGAGCAAAGAAGACAATTAAATATTACCAGATCAACCAATATTAGTACAGTAGTCAATGTTGGCTTTTATTTCCCTTATAGGCAAATATAAGCTTGATTTTAAGGTGGGATTGAGTTCTATCTCAAAATGGCAAGGATTATGAGTGGCTTTCAAAAGCTATGCACATTTCATACATAAATATGGTGGTTTACATAAATGACAAAATAATTCCCCAGCTAGAGTCATCCCAGCAGAACGGTTCCCAAAACGAAAGGAATATGGGGGTTTGTAAATCTGTGGGTTTTGATATTTTAAGTAACCAACTGATGCATATCAGCAACATATATTTTTAAGAATTAAATAATGTATTACCTTGAGTAAACTTGACATGGCTTTTCAGGGCCTTTTCTATATAAGTTTTAAGTTACATTTACTTAAAAATTAGATGAACTGTAACAAAGACCAGGGCCTGTATTTATCAACCTTCTGAGAATTACTCATAAGATAACTGCTAAGAATTGACTTAAGAGTAAAAACATTCTTGCCTCAAAGCCGCGCTTCAAAGCTGGTTATAAGGCAGCTCCGTCGTAATTTAAGTGAAGTGTAGGTCTAAATCTTAAGTATCAGGCTTAGAGATGATTTAAGTCACTTTGCTGTGCCGCAAATAGGATTTCGGATGACGACATTGGCATGGACCAATCGCTGAATCGATTTCCTTATTTAAGAATATTCTCTGATATATTAACATTGAATGGTGAAATTCCTAAAAGGAGTTTATATTCAACACACGTATATGACAATAAAGACTTTTCAAGAGAATACATTATGATATAGACTTTGGAAATGAAAGATAAACACGTTTCCAACATTTCTTAATTACCCATTTTAAACCAGTGCTGAAATTTGTTTTATTTGCTTTAGTTGAGTACTTTCGCTTTAAATACAATGTTATTTTCGGTATAAATGTTTTCTTGTGTGTGAAATCACACATACCATTGAGAACAAAATACAGAATAACGTGAACTTGCAACAGTACTGATGACCCCTAAAGAGCATGCGCGCAGCATTAATGACATGTATGGGCCTTTTATCTTTTCGCACAAAGATGTTTGTTAAATGTATTAATTTCGATTATGAAAAATGGTGGGTAGATGTTGTTTCATTAACAAATGCCTTTTGCAAATCCTTTAAAAAAGTGCCACCCGCAATTACGCCTTTGCAGGGGAATACCGAATATATGTGTGTTTAATGTGTAATGATATGGTTCCATTGGCCAACCCCTCTGTCCACCACATGTCTCTGTCTTCTCAGCGCCATCACAAGTCCCCAGTGGCAACTTCTAAGCACTTAAAAGACCTCTTCAGCTGTCTTAATTAATTGGTAGAGTAAGAGTGATTTACCTTTAAGAAATTTGAAAACTGGCTTTAATATTTAAGTTTGGAAGTTGGAGTAAATTTCGTGAATTCTCAGCACATAAGACTAAAATGGCACTTTGAGAAACTTGATAAATATG
This sequence comes from Triplophysa bombifrons, assembly GCA_029783895.1. Lineage (NCBI taxonomy): Eukaryota > Metazoa > Chordata > Actinopteri > Cypriniformes > Nemacheilidae > Triplophysa > Triplophysa bombifrons. Next base: position 666,850 of record CM056464.1, read on the forward strand.
GGCTCTGATTGGGCAGAGGATTTCTCAGCATGCATTGCATGACACTGAATTTTTTTGATAATAATGTCACATTTCTGTGTGATTTGATGCATTTTTATCTTCTTAATGTTTGTACACCGATTTTTTGACAAAGCCTATAAAGAGTTTTGGGGACACTGATGGTTTTAAGAGGTTACCATTGTGCCAAAGAGAGTGTTTGCTATGTTCAGAACACACGTATTATAAAATTGTTTTGAATGTTGCTTTGATGAAAGGCAATATATTAGAAGCGCTAATGCTGTGATCAGCACATCTTTGTTTCTATTGTTCTGTATAAAAGACAATGTTTGGTGAACTTAAAACAAATGTATACATTTAAGCTGACGTTACTCAAGAATTAATTTTGAAAACATGAGATGTCTATAGCACATTCAATAATACAATGACTTGGGGTTAGTTCAAAATATAAAAAAATGTATTCAAATGATTGACTCAATTTTATTGGTTGCAGTAAATCGAGATTGTAAACAAGATTTGTTTACAGTGTTGTTGTCTCTTTAGCACAGAAATAGGAAAAAACACAGGGTCAATATACAGTCTGCAAAAAAGTACTTGAAAAATTGTTGTCATGGGTGCTGTAGATCCAGATAAAGAATATGTGTTGGTTAGATTTATGAAGGCAATTAAATGTAATGTATTTCTCACTTTTGTGTTTTATCAACATTGTAAACTGTAGTTCCCCTAAGATCCACCAATGGCACGTCTTCAAACAGAGCTCAACTGAAACGCAAATGAGGAAGCCGTTGAGAAGTAGGACAATGATGCTATTTGAGTATTATTTCTGAGTTTACTCGGCACGCGAGCTATATTGTTGAAGTTTGTGGCTCAGTGTAACCATTTTCTATACATTAGCATGCAGCGTGAAGGTTGTATTTGTGTGTAGATTGAGAGTTGAATATTCTGTTTTTCACTTTCTCTCTTACACACAGAACATCAGACTCGCAGACACAACAAACTTGAGCAAAATACCGATTCCAGCCCAGCTGAAGTCAACAGCCCGTTCAGACGACTGATATTGGGGGCATGTGCGAAGACGCAGGTGAATCAGTTTTCCGGCTTATTCAGACTGAGAAAGAGGCAAGTCGATTTTGCGGATTTTACGGTAAGTGCACAGGAAGACTGGGCGATGTGGGCGGGGGACGGCCGGTCTGGCTGTATGTAAGCTGGGAATTAATGTGCATTGTTTATGCTTTATTATGGAGTGCGTGGCTCCTTGTGTCCTACTTCTCAATCTGGAGAATTACATCGCCATAATAAAGCTGAATTTAAATGACGATATTGATGGTATAGAATTTTGATCAAATTTGTCATCTGGGTCAAATTCTTGAGGAATCTCTCTTACGGCTTAGAGATTTAGTTGAAATTGCAAGAAAATGAATATAAGATTCATGTCTCTAATAATGTTGTGTACCATTGTGTGGCAAAAGCGTGTATTTTATGGATTTTAAGAAGTCGTGGAGTTACATTATATCTCCAAATATAATTTCAGCTGTTTCAAACTATTTCCCTTAAATAACCTAACCTCTACTTTCTTATTCTTATTATGTGCAAAAACAAAAGAATACATAATAAAAGCATGTTTTAATCATACGAAATAAAAAATAGTGCAAAGACTATAATATAAAAAATAATAATTTGTTTTTGTGTTGAAAGAAACTGTAGTAAAAATGTTGAAATGACTGGAGCAGCAGGAAAAAAAATGCTTGTTGATGTAAAATGTTTAAAAAAAGATTGATGGTCTTTCACTTTTTTCGATTTGAGTATTTCAATACATCCAATATATCATCAGTTTTGCAATATCAATTTTACAGTATTAAGTGAGGTCCCTATAGATCAAAACCAGCTTAAACTTGACTACACTCTTAAAAATAAGGGTTCTTTGTGACGACGTGGCCGATGCCACCATTTTTGTTTATTCAAAAAGCTTTTCAATTGAACAACTATTTCTTATCATTTGATAGATACAATCTTTATCCGCCACAAAAAAACTAGGTTCTTATTCTTTAGAATATGATGGGATTTCTGTTCGAGTTTGATGGTTTTGGAGACCTGCTAAACTGACCTGAACCATCTAAAACCAACAAAACATTCAAAAGTTTCAAAGAGTTTTAGTTTTTGCTGCTGTGTCATTTATGAGTTTGTTTGTAAAGACACCTGCACACGTCAACAGGAGAAGGAGGTGTTTCCCTCAGCAGGTAATTTCACTTCGAGAGTCTCGAACACTTCACTGAGAAAGTCACGCCCTTACTGTGTGTCAGGTACACCAGTATATAACATTAAATCTTCTATTAAAACCTGAGTGAGCTTCATAAACCAATCCAATAAATACATAAATGAACACAGATGTGTAAAAGAGTCAGTCATGACTTAAGGAAATAAGCTAAAAAATTCATTCATATAGAATGTCTGACTGCAGTTATGACACAGATTGGCTCAATCACATTAAATCTGTTTATTTCTACAAAATAAACAACAACAAAACAGTACATACCAGTGCAAGGTGTCAGAGTGGAGTGTTCGTGGTGCGAGGCAGCGAGCCGTTTGGTGTCTGACTGAACACTAAAGGGGTCTATCACTTTATTAACACAATATTATCATTTCTGAAACCGTGACATTTCCCTGGCATTTAGGAGGTTAACAGATCGCCGCTTCTGAAAACAACCGAAGACACATGTTGTTATGGAAACGCAGAGATTTAGAGGAAACTAGATACAAGTTTCTGTCCATAGCCCTGTATGTGGGAGTTTTATTTATGACTTCAAAGTTAATTTTTCCATCCGAGCGGCACATACAGTACAGAGGCGACATGGGACGTTTCTGAGAAAAGATGCACTTTTGGTTTTTACAAGTTATTTATTAGGTTAATCGTTCATTAAAGGAACGCAGTCTATAGAAATATACTGTGGTTTTACCATGGTAAAGTTACGGAACGGTTGGTTTACCACCGTATTTTTGTTTTGTGGTGTATGAATAATGGAAGGTGGTTGAAAGTGGATTCCTTCCAGTGGTATCACGATCCCAAACCATCACAGTACTGTCCTGTGCTTTTATTATGTACTGTGCCATGGTATTTATATTTTCACCACAGTACATGCCTAGATCAAAAGAAACATGGTACTGCCGTTTTTCGTTTTGGTCCTTTGTAACTTGATGGTTGAAATATCGTCATGTTTTGCTTATGATTTATCGTGAGTAATATAAGAGGAGATCAATCTTGCATCTTATACATTACACAGAGGAAACTAACTTTTCAGTAGCGGAAAGAGGCAGGGGGTCATCACAGGGGGTCGCTTTGGCGTTCATCGTTATCAAACCATCAGACATTTAGAGACGGAGGCAGTGATGAAATTTCGACATCTGACGCACATCATTTCCTACTTTCCATTGAGAATTTTTCGGGTCTGAAACTTGTAAACAAACTTTCACCCCCTGCGAGCAGAACACCAACGCCTCTGCCGTTCGGAAAATAACAAATGACTGAAATCCTGTTTATTTCACAGGTGAGGTCTGCAGGTCGCACTTTTCGTTATTTTTGGAAACTGTGTATTTGAGAGGTGAAGCTGAATTTAGCATGGCTCGGCGACAGCGGCCTGTGCAACGTGCCTTCTCGGCTTCAATTTGACACGCAAAGAGCAAAATCACTTTTACTGATGTGTTAGTCATGTAGGTCTGAGCGCTGTCATTTCATTAAAGTCTCATTCATTTCTCTCAGAGCGGCTGAGTCATATTGATGGTTCAGAGAGTCTCTGCTCTCACAGGCCTCGCTCACCACGAGACAACACATTTATTTAGCTCTCTGCGTAGACTTTTGGAACAAAGTAAAATGTGATTATCATGACAACAAAACTAGTCACGTTTGTTTTAATAAGCACGTTTGGATTAATAAAATACAGGGAAAGTTGTCAAGATCCAACACGGACACAGCAATTGATGTAAACTCGTATTTCACCAGCAAATGTAAATGTTATTAACCATATTGTTTTATTTTAAAATGCTTTAGAAAAGGGACATTTCAGCAAGGATTAAAATTCTTTCATCTTTTACATCGTTATTCCTAATCTTTTTGATTTTCAGAACATAAAAGGAGATAGTTTGAAGAATGTTGGTAACAGTGAATACCATTGACTTCCATGTATGAACACGAAAACACTCGTTTTCAAAATATCTTCTTTTGTTTTCGAGAGAAGTCTTGCAAGTTTCGAACAATGAGGGTTAATCAATGATGACAAGATTAGTAATTTTATTACTGAACTATCCCATGCACTCTTACAGGCCTTAACACATCATTTCTCTTTCAGTTGTTAAACTCATTCACATTTGGGCAATTCCAGCATTATGGACGTGACATTTTGCGTTAAGGACGTGACATAAAAATGCTCAGAGAATGCATTTGTTACGAATATATTGAACCATCTGTTTATATTTTACTGAAAACTTGTTGATAGAGTCAAAACATCCAAAAATGTCAGTCTATGGAAAAAAAAAATATTAAAAAAATGGAAATAAACATGCGCTATGAAGGTGACAAAAAAAGGATGCGGTTTTTGGGAGACGACAAACTTTGAAGGATTACTGTGAAATACATTACACAATCCTGATGCAATAATACCCAATAAATGGAGAAGGGATGCCTCTTAATAAAACATATAATAGTTACTTTATATTAATTTTCATCCATCCATTTATGAGGAATATGTAGTGTTATGAATCCTGAAAATGGCTCTTACCTGACTATGAAAAATCATGCACTAAAAATAAAACAAATGCTTTACAAATTTGAAGACAGATCTCACATGGATATTTCAACCACATATTTATTACAATTATTTTTTTTGTGGTAAGGTTGACATTTTCACGGAATTGTCCATTAGTAGATTTCAGTGAAGACATTATTTGACCCTCTTGAGACTTTGCATCTTGAGAAAACACTTTAGCTACACATTCCAAAATGACCCAAAGGTCAGATTTTGTCCGAACGAGATGGAGGACACACTTGATTTGACCTTCGATTTGTCCTGTACAGCATCACCGTCAGCTCTTGTTTGTTGATTTCTTTAAGGAGCTACAATTCAGTTTCTTCTAACTACACTCAGACAAGGCATTTGAATTGATTTGAGTGAGGTAACATGTTTAATTTCCTTTCAAAGCTTCAGTTTTTCAACAATAAATGTTTGGGCTGATGATGTTTATTGACTCATGTTTTCACCCTTTCTCAGTAAAAGTCTGTCACATTTATCTGATGTCTGTGGTTGGATTACTCTTCAACTCTTCAAATAAACAAGTATGAGTCTTACGCTACTAATAACAAGCAATTTCACAAGTTTTGTTTTTTAAGTTTTAGAAGCCTGGCGTTTCTGAGACTGCCCTCTGTGGGTCCAAATAATATACTTCATACCTAAAATATATGCACACTTAGAAATGTCTGTATTTCATGGCATAACCGTATGCAAAAACAAAACAAACAATGAAGGGTAATGGAGCTTCTCAGAACTATCCTCATGCTTGACTTGAGACAGTAATGTAATAGCACTGTGGTAGTTGTAGTTATTTCTATTTTATATAAATTTTATATCAGTTTGGCAAATATATCTGATACCCAATATTTAACATTGAAGGATACTAATCAAATTGTGAAATGATTGATTCAGCGTCTAAGGTCCACAAACTGTTTTGAAAACCAAACACCATCCTATGGTTTCAAATTGAATGAATGTGTATCTATTGTTCAACCATTTAAATATGACTAAACTTACTTGTTTCCTATTTTATCTAGTAATACAGTGACATTCATATGAAGTGTTGCTCAGATTCTTCTTTAGCTGTATATCATCCTTACATGCAGACAGACAAAACAAATACATTTTTATTTTGTATTTAATATTGTACAAAATAATTATACATTAAAATACTTTTTACAACCTCGTAGAAAAGAAAGCAACACAAATCAACACTTTTAAGAGTCTTCAGATACAGCTTCGGTGACAGTAAAAGGACACGGGGGATCGATTCAGTACAGACTTGTCTTTTTCATGATTCTTAAAAACTCCTGTTCATTAATTTCACCGTCTCCATCTCGGTCTGCCTCGTCTATCATTTCCTGCGTCAAAAAAGAGGAAATGCAAACATGTTAAAACAACTGTCTATAAAAACATGTTATTTTCCAACAGATGTCAGCCGTTCCTCCGTAACTTCTTATCAGATCTAAAGATCTACCCACTGACTAACTTGTCAGTTTCTGAGGAGAAACACAGATTCTCTCCATGTTTCTATGGATTTCCCCGCATTCACGGCTGGTGTATCCGGCCCCTACCTGTAGCTCTTCATCTGTGAGATTCTCCCCGAGCTCTTTGGCCACTCTTTTGAGGTTTTTGAAGGAGATTTTGCCTGTGCAGTCATCGTCGAAAAGTCTAAATGCTTTCAGGATCTCTTCTTTGGAGTCCTTCTCGCTCTTGTGAAATATACAAAGACACAGATTATAAGTGGGTGTTCATTTTTCTTATTTACTTGCTATGTAAACACCACGCATTAGTTTTGTTATTATTAACAATCAGACATACCATCTTCTGTGTCATCATAGACAGGAAATCACTGAAGTCGATTGTGCCCGTTCCTTCTTTATCAATATCAGCGATCATCTTCTTTATTTCCTCTTTCTTTGGCTCAAAGCCCAAAGCTCGCATAGCAACCTACGGCAATAATCCAATCACGTTATTATTGAAACGTATGGACACACATTTTCTAAATGTTTTTTCAAGAAATTTGCACCGGCTGAACACACACAAATAATTTGATGATAAAATGTCATCAGATTATCTTCTTATGTGGTTCTCAAAATAAGGAAAGAAAATCAGCCAACGAATGAACATACAGTGGATCTTCAATACTGTTTAAAAGCATCTGAGGATGAAGAGTAAGAAGAGGGAATTAATCACTCAGAGTGGATTTTCTGCTGAGATTTACTCAGTAAATCCTTTATGTAAATCAATTAGACTTCGATGCTATAATACGTGAGTATAGGACTGCACTGCTATGAGTTTAATTGTACCTTCAGTTCTTTCACATCTATAGTCCCCGACCCGTCTGTGTCAAACAGATCGAATGCTTCTTTAATTTCTTGCCTCTGTTCCTCTGTCAGCTCTGGTTTGGGACCCGCTCTTTTCCTCTGGTTACTGGTGCCACTGGGTTTTCTGAAGCTAGAAGCCTTGAATAAAACAACAGAAAGACACAAAAAGAGATGCAACCAAACATTCACTAGGGGGCGTTGTGTGACATTTGGTTTTCTATGAGTGTATTAAACGTGCATGGTAAGATTTGCATTGAATCAATAATCAAAGCAAATGACATTTAAACTATACATTAAAATATTTAAACTGGTATAAAGAAGCAATCACAAATATGAGTGACAACTGCACAGGTCATTTAAAAGATGTGTTTTTCTTCCTATTATTTGCATGTAATTCAAAAGCTTTATAATGTGACGCGTCATTTTGAGTAAAATTGCGATTAAGATTACTTGTAAAATCGCATGCACGTGGGTTTACGGTACTATTAGTTTGATGATCTCAACAAACATTAATAAAGCACAACAAAAAGGAACAGTTGTGTAGCACAAGCAGTGGAAGGCAGATCAAATCAATAAAAACATGTTTATTTTACTGCCTTTTAGATAACTGTTGGTTTCCATAACAATACAAGCTAACAGCTTAGCTAACCAACACATTCATTTCTCATTTATCTTCTCCTGGCGTAAATTAATTCAACAAGTTTGAAAAGTAAATACAGAGTGCACCTACCATGTCGGAAATATCAATAAAAACACACTAAAGCTTCGCAAACAGCGTCAAATGTTAGTAAATAACAGAAGGAAATGCTGACAAGCGTCGTTGTTTCCCTCTTGAGGGCGTTTGTGTGGTGGAGACTGCTGACTGAGTGACAACAGTCTGGGCCAATAGGTGATGTCGTTTCGCTGTATAGTAATCCCGTCGACCAATCATCGGCGAGTAGTCGGGTACTCTTGATTTAACTGACAGTTGCGTTCGTTTGGCGTCTGTCTCTTAGCAACGTGCTGCAGCAGACGTGCGCGGTGGGTATTGGACTGCGCATGCGCGCTACATAACTTGGCGAAGGAAGGTAAGTCTTTCTGCTGCACGAATACCAGTGTTGTGATTGTCCTGCTATCTTTATAGTGTAACACAAAGTGATAAACAGATACGTTTTAATGGAATTAAATGAAATGTAAATGATCTCGCTTACACGTTGTTGTCTGACGTGACTAACGTTAGATTTACGTTTGATATTCGCATGACGCACTGAAGTGTGTTGTGTAGCTTTATCAACACTCCTGTTGACTTCTTTTATATAAACACATTTTCTGTCCTCGTCAGCTTAAGCATGCGAGTTTTTCATTTAAAGCATTATAAATCATCACATAGTGGTTCATAATCTGCAGGGCAACTAATGTTGTTGTAGGTTTAAACCACATGAGACCACATAAAACCTCGAGTTAATCCAGATGGCCTGCATTTGTATTAAGTGTGCACACGTAAACAATGGTGTAATCTAGTGTAGTAGCCTATTCTGTAGTGTATTTTTATAGTTTACAGTTTTCTGATGTAGTAACTAGTAAATTAATAAACCGTTAATATAAATTATATGAATGTATTATTTAAGGTTCAAAATACCATCTAGAATAGAAATTTAGAAATTTTATCACTCCAGTTTTGCTTTTAATCATTTCTACATGTATAATGTGAACTTCAGTCCAGTGTGTGTTGAATTCTGACAAACAGAAACCTCATGACATAAAGTCACCCAACAGCAATGTGAAAGAACATGAATTCATTGAAGTCATGAAGTCAAGGTTTCATTGCATTTTCTGTTTGTTATTTTAAGCAGTTTGGCTCGTTGCAAATAAATGCAAAAAGCAACACACAAGCAATATTTTATTTTGGAATTTGGGGAAAATGTTGTCCCTACTATCCAGAATGAAATCAAAATGATAATTTTACTAAAGCACAGAGAGTAAATTCAGAAGACTTAATATAATTTTGGAGTGGTCCAGTATTTTTTTCTGCGGCTTTCACACACAAATTTACTTCACAAGTTATCTATTCATTATGATTCGACAATCTGGTCCAATAATAGCTATTTTAATTTAATAAATATTTTTATTTCTCTAACAGATGTCCAGAGCTTCAGTGGCCTCCATCGGTCAGCGTCGCCACATCGCTCTCCAGCAGCTGGAAGCCATTGCAACCACAACTCATTCTTTTCTGGGTCCACATAAACGTCAGAAGTTCATTCAGGATGAGGATGGAGGTAACGCGGCGTTGGTCAGCTCCTCTGCACGTCTGCTGGAGAACGTAGAGATGGACAGTTCTGTCGCCCAGCTGCTCAATGAGACCGTACAGGCTCATCAGAAGATCCTCCGGTCTGGGACAAACACGCTGGTGTTTCTGACCGGGATCTGGAGTAGAGTCGCACTGGATTGTCTGCATAGAGGATTCAGTGTGTCACACATAAAAAATGCCACGACTAAAGGACTAGAGGTGTGTTTGGAGGCGTGCAGACGCTCGGCTGTATGTTTGGAAGAAGTGTCCCGCAAGAAAGACTCGGAGGAAGAACTCCCTCAAAATATCAGGTTGACACTGAAGCACAGCAGACACTTCACTTCAAATGATCATCAAACTGTGAAAAGCGCTGATGTGTCTCATGTAGCACACGGCATCAGCCACGGATGTCAGGACTCCATGAATTTAGTTTTGGAAGCTTACAAGCTGCAGTCTGGATGTAACACGAGCCCGCTAGATATCCAAAAGCTGGTCACGTGTCCAATGTCCGGGCCTTCTGAGAAACACTCGCGTGTGCTCCACGGATACGTCGTGCTGGTGTCGGAAGAACAGTCTTCGGTGGTACAACACCTTCAGGAGCAGACGTTAAAAATGGCTCTGGTGACCGGAGACTTGAGCGAGAAATATCGCCACGTGGGCTATAACAGGCCCGCACACATCACACACGTCACAGATCGTCCTGACGTGACGTGTGTGAGCCGTGAAGAGCGCTGGACAGAGGCGGCATTCAAAACACTGCGGAATCTGAGCGTAGATGTTCTGCTTGTGAGTGGTGTGGTGTCTGTAAAGCTGAAAGATCGTTGCATTCCCTACAATATTCTGGTCGTTGAAGGTGTGAGGACTGACATTTTGAAGGACTTCAGCACATCCACGGGTGCCGTGCTCGTGTCTTACATCACACAGCTCACAGAACGATGCGTGGGCCGAGGGGTGAAGATCCGTCGATGGAGGGAGTTCAGCAGAAACGGCGGGAAAAATGAATCAACCGCCATCAGCATTACAGCTGCAGGCACGTCTCTGGTCACGGCGGTCATTACCAGCTCCATACGTGCCGAGTTACAAAGCCTGGAGGATCGGTTTTGGAGCTGCGCTCACCGTCTGCACCAGGCGTTTACAGACGGGAAGCTTCTGCGGGGAGCGGCGGCCACAGAGCTTGTCTGCATCCAGCAGCTTTATAAATCCACACGGAGTGGGATTGAAAACCTGTATGAGAAGGTTGTGATGCAGATGATGGCCGATGGCTGGATGGACTATATATCCACGCTGATGCTGAACTGTGGGAAGGTCTCATGTAAAGCGGAGGCTCGGACATCCGTCACACGCCTGCTGAGACACTGTGAGGACGGAGGACCCGTGTGTGTTAAAGCATTATGGGCCCCAACGGAGGCGGAGACAGATTCTGTGACTTCTGTGTATGATAATGTGACTGTGAAGTTTGAAGCTTGGAGGAGAGCATTAGATCTGGTGCTTCTTGTTCTTCAGTCTGACACTGAGATCATTACAGGTGTCAGTGAAGGAGAAAATGTTTATAAGGAGTTTGTGTTTCTTTAAGACTGACGGACTTAAGTCAGGATACATGGCATGTTTGATTTGATCTTCAGAAGTTTTTACTGTTGTGCACTTTGTTATGTACAACCTATTGTCAGCATCTATATTGGTGTTAAAATGTCATCTTTTCTAAATAGCGGCTGTTGGACCGTGTATTAGAATTATGTGATTCCAGATAATCATTATTTTCTATACAAATGGATACAAATGTTTTAATAATTCTCTGTCTTTATCATGTTGAATTGAATACATTAATTCTCTGTTTTTATTATGTTGAATTGAATAAATGAATTAATGAATGCAATTATTAGGCTCATTCTTAAGAAAAGAGCTTTTGAGAAACTTTTTCTATGTTTACTGCGCTGAAATACCCAGGATAAAAATAAAAAATAAACGTATATTATTAAATACTGCCACCAGGTGGACATAAATGTGTACCACAAAACAAGATTTTACAATTGAGCTAATGTTATTACTTCCACGGGAGTATTCATTGTGTGTTTTTGTCCGAACTCAAATCTCAAATCACTTTTGTTTATTTAAGACATTTGTTCATTTGAACATAATTATAAGCATGTCTGACAAACAAAAGTCGTATGACTTTTATTATGTGCACGCGTGTATCGAATCTCTTCTTTTAAAGACATTTGTTCATTACTACATCAATAAATACTTACATTTAAACTATACATATATAATTATGTATGCACTCTTTTTCGTGTCTGATAACAAATCACCAAGTTCTAGTTGAAAGCCTTTTATTTTGAAAGCATCCTGCTCCAGACACCATTTTGGCTCCGCCGTGGCTGGTTTCTCCCGCAGTCGGATCAGCTGGGCGGTCCGTGCGGACAAACATCAGCTGAGTTCTTTCCGCTCTGGGATGATATAAACGCACACCTTTCATGTCTAAATAAAGTCTTAGTGACGAGTTTCGCCATGTGGATTACTCCAGAGGAAGTGTTACTGGCGAACGCGCTGTGGGTGAGCGAGCGCGCGAATCCTTATTTCATTCTGCAGAGACGCAAGGGACACGGCCGCGGAGGAGGAATCACGGGTACGAGCGCTAAATTATCCCACATTGCATAATCATTGGAACATGCATGAAATATTACTTATGGAACCTTAAATATACCTTATTACGAGTCCTGTGTATGATGCTTTAATTGTGGGAAGTGTAAAATGTTTTGGTCGCGTCTCACTGGGTATGATGCGTCATGTGTTTATTATTTACATCTGGATTATATGTGGAATATGCATAAAATATAACTCGTGCATCATTGAATATAGCTTGTTATAAGTTTATTATGGTATGTGTAATACGTTTTGGGTGCTTGATGGTGACTGTGCATTATCTGTTATTATTTATATGTAGATTTGATGTTCTGTAGGTTGTTACATGCGTGTTATATGTAACGTGTGTCATTATATTGTTAATGTGGATTAATGCTGATTACGTCATTCTGTCTTTGTTTATGGAGGCTGGGTTGAGTCAATGCCGATGTTTAATATTTGCTTGTCATCTTTCAGATTCGTTTTATTCAAGAAATTCACAGTGAAACGGCACATGGTTTCCCACAGAGTACTGTTATAACTGTGGTACCTGCATTATAAAGTTAAATAGTAATGAAAAACATACTAAGAGACAACAAAAAATACATTTTATATTTGGTTTTAGACTTCTTATAAACTTCATCTTAGTCTCTCATTGTCGTTCTTGTTTGTCTTCCTCTTGACACAAAACAAGTCAAGTCGCTCACATGATGAGGACAATGACTGCATTGACCTCTGACCTCAGCGACATTATACATTTAATGAGGTCATCATTGCAGTGATGCGGGGGTGTTTTGGTCTGTGTTTCCTCTTCCTGTGTGTCATGTTGCTTCAGTGAAGCTCTTATTTGATGTGTGATGTCACACACTCTTGTTTTTGTCACTTGGTTTGTCGGAAACGGTTTGTGTTTATCTCACACATGAACAGATCATGTGATGGAGGAAGTAAAGACTTCAGCGTGTGACAGATATGTTATGACAGTCTGTTTTCTACTTCAATTCCTCATCTCTCTATATATGTGTGCTCCGAGTACTCAAGTCTCTCTCTCTCTGGAACTCGTAGACTTGCATTGTATTCATACCAGGCTAATGATATTTTCTGTCCATTAACTTATAAAACAACACTCACACACACAACCTGTTGATTTTATTAGATTTAAAATAAAAAAACAAGTCAGGCCGGTGAGCGAGACTTTTGGCCCACAAAACATTCCTAATATTTGAAACTTGCTTTTAACTTTCACTGTAGTGGTGAAGACATTTTCAAGTATTTAACGGTCACAATTGCACGCAAAGTGGTTGACTTTTTGGTTGAAAGATGTTTGTGCTCACAGTGTTTTTATGTCTGTTTAACTCTCCTGGATCTCTGTGTGTTCGTCAGGTTTGTTGGTGGGTACGCTGGATGTTGTGTTGGACTCCAGCGCTCGTGTCGCCCCGTACAGAATTCTGCATCAGACAGGAGAGTCTCAGATCTTCTGGAACATCGCCTGTGGTTTGTGTTTTCTTCTCACAGAGACCACCTGAAAGTCTTCTTGAATAGATGTAATACAGGAGTGGTGTTAATTGTAGTGCCATGATCCCAAAAAGGGAAGAAAACTCTCTCACGTACCTTCTCTGGATCTGTTCCACTTTTGTGGCATGATCCGCCCGCTGCTACAAGATCAGCAGATTCTGAGGCATCTATAAAAATCGGCTGAAAACACATCTCTTCTACCTCTTTTTTAACACGTTTTTTTATCCTTTAAAAAACAACAAGCTTTGTATGCTGTGCTAGGCTATGTGAGACCAGTTTTACTGCACTTCTGCTTTTTTTGTCCTTATGTTGTTCCAATTGCTTCTATTGTTCACCTCATTTGTAAGTAGCTTTGGATATAAGCGTCTGCTGAATGACTAAATGTAAATGTAAATTCCTTAAAAAAAATAAAAATATTAATTCAAAACTGATTTTTATAAAATAATAATCACTTAATCAAACAGGAAAAGGAACAGATTGTTATATTACGTAATGGTGTATGATAAAAAGGGCTGTGTGGAATATAGGAACCTTTGGTCTGGAGACAAATAGATTTTTCAAGATGTGTTTAGTCCGAGTCTCTGATGTTATCCAAGATGATAAATTGTGACTTATTACATTTTTACCCTGCTTCTGTATTTGTGTGTTTTGTGGGTGCGTGTGTGTGTGTCAGGTTCGTCTCGTAAGGAGATCACTAAACACTGGGAGTGGCTAGAGGCAAATCTGCTTCAAACTCTCTCCATCTTTGACAATGATGATGACATCACCACATTTGTCAAGGGTAAAATACAGGTGGGATTTCGCCATACGTCTCCTAAACCCACACAAACACATGTTTATTCATCTGAATACTGTGATTTGCTCAGATGGCATCTGCTTCCTCATTTAATTCAGTCTTTTTTTTTCTCAGATTAAATGAGATAGTAGCTTCATATCGCTTCTCAATTCATGCCAACAACACTTCCATTATTTTAAACCAATTTAAAGTATATCACTGCAAATATTACACACATACATCTGGTTTCTTACAGTAAACACAAAATATATCATTCATGCATTTGCATATCAGTGAATTGTAAGAATTAGCGTAGGCCTTGCAGCATGCATGGATTCACACAGTAATAAAACAACCAGTCAAACGTGCTTCTTTCTATCCCAAGCGTGACGCTAACATGTTTGACAGCTTTCTAGGATTGTTCATCAGCAGAGAGTTTGGATAAGTTTAACGTCTTCTCTGCAGGGCATCATCGCTGAGGAGAACAGAGGCATCAGACCTCAGGACGACGAGGATCCTGGGAAATTTCGTGAAGCCGAGCTGAAGATGCGGAAGCTGTTCGGAATGCCGGAGGAAGAGAAGCTGGTGAATTATTACCCCTGCAGTTACTGGAAGGGGAGAGTCCCGCGACAGGGCTGGATCTACCTGTCCGTCAACCACCTGTGCTTCTACTCATTCCTGCTGGGAAAGGAGGGTGAGCTTTTACCTTTTGTGCGATTGACACAGTGACACACAAATGGCATGAAGCGTGTTCGTGTGATGTTGAAGTGTTCTTCCGGACACCGTGTCTGGAGTGCCATGTCTCACACTCGCTTTCTCGCTGTAGTTTCGCTGGTGGTCCAGTGGACAGACATCACGCAGTTAGACAAGAACGCCACGCTGGTTTTCCCGGAGAGCATCCGCGTCAGCACGCGGGACACCGAGCATTTCTTCTCCATGTTCCTCAACATCAACGAGACCTTCAAACTGATGGAGCAGCTGGCCAACATCGCCATGAGACAACTGTTAGACAACGAGAGCTTCTCCGCCGACCGCTCGCTCCCCAAACCCTGCAAGACCCTGAAGAACGTCTCCGCTCTCAAGAGGTCAGAGGAGACGACTTGACGTAACGCATGTGAAAAAGATTTCAATGTTCAGACCCATTTGATGTTTAAGTTTCGGGTGTCGTGTGTTTCAGAGATCTGGATGCCCGGGCGAAGAACGAGCGCTACAGAGGATTGTTCAGACTCACGCCGGACGAGCGTTTGGACGGACACACCGACTGCACGCTCTGGACTCCATTTGCCAAGATGCACGTCGTGGGACAAATGTTTGTTTCCAACAATTACATCTGCTTCGCCAGCCGTGAGGAGGACTTGTGTCAACTCATCATCCCACTGAGAGAGGTAAACACACACACACACTCACTCATAACCACACAACACTACACAAGCACTCACACGCTCTTTCTCTGTAGGTGACTATAGTGGAGAAAGCCGACAGCAGCAGCGTGTTGCCGAGTCCTCTCTCCATCAGCACTAAAAACAAGATGACCTTCCTGTTCGCCAATCTGAAGGATCGAGATTTTCTGGTGCAGCGAATCTCAGACTTCCTTCAGCGGACGCCGGACAGACCCTGTGGTTTAAGCGCTCAATCCGTGAGTCAAATATTCCTGATGGTGGTGTGAAGTGACATCTTTTCACAAAGAAACATTGAGAGAATCGCTTTGTAGAAAAAGATGCACGTTCATTTTTCCGGTTGGATCATAAAAGTGTTTTTATTTTGTGTAACTCTCAAACGTCTTGTATTAATGAGAGTGATAATAAAAGGGTTTATACCTGATCTGTCTCCAGGAGAACCCCAGCCCGAGTACGCCTCCCTCTTGGCCGTCGTCTCCATCGCTGGGAGCAGGAGAGATGCCTCAAAGCAAACACTTCAGCCCCGATCTGCTCACCGCCAAACATGGTCTCCTGAAGATCTACCAACAGGACGTCCCGGAGGAGCTGGGACCCAAAGCTGTGAGACACGCCCCTCATTTTCATCAACCCTGAAATAGAGCAGACGTAAAACGCATCGAGATGTTGCCAGAGAATTAATGCCAAGTCTTACTGGAGAGAGAAATTGAAAAAAGACGGATAATGTACGGTCAGCCAGTTTCATATAAATAAATCCTGACAGGGCTGAGAGGTCTTGACCGGCTGGCTATACGTTATCTCTGTTATTACTCACCTAGATACCACATAAATCAATACATAGCATGACGTTTAGCAGTCATTAAAACAAAATATGAGTTTATATATGATAAGGTTTAAAAAATGTATGTTAGCTGGACTAGGACTGCAAAGGCTAAAATGCTTATACTCATTGGTTTACTTTGGATGGATTGCGTGTTGTCAGTTGTGTTTTGATCTATTTTCATTTTCCTGATACAGACGAGAGAGAAAATGAAAGAAGAATCATGGAACATCCACTTCTTTGAGTTTGGACGTGGAGTTTGCATGTACCGGACGTCTAAAACCCGAGAGCTGGTTCTGAACGGGATACCAGAGACTTTGAGAGGAGAACTCTGGCTGCTCTTCTCAGGTAATCACTTCATCAGACACCAGGAGGCGCTGTTTACAAACACATCAAAAACGAAAAGACTTCTCCATTACACTGAAAAAGAAAAATCATGTCGAGCACATTGCATTGTGGGATTTTGCTCTGCGTGCTTGTGTTGCGTGCTGCGTGTTTGATAAATGTTGATATATTTGTCACAGCCGTGTGGGTGTGTGTGTGAACACCCGAGGTTATGTTAACACACACGTGTGACATGTCTCATGCTGTCTAAGAGGAACAGATCTGTTGGCATCTGTGGAGATTCAATAAGTGTGTTTCTGGCTTTCTACAGGTGCACAAAACGAGATGGCCGCACACCCTGGTTACTATGGCGGTTTGGTTGAGCAGGCCATGGGCAAATGTACACTAGCAACAGAGGAGATCGAGAGAGATCTTCATCGATCAATGCCCGAGCATCACGCGTTCCAGAACGAGATGGGCATCGCCGCCCTCAGACGAGTTTTGACCGCTTATGCATACAGGAACCCGGGCATCGGGTACTGCCAGGTGCACAAACGCAAAAAAGATGTTCAGATGTTACTGTATTTTAATGAGACCTGTGTTCTTAAAGGAATAGCTCACCCTAAAATGAATGTCATCTGATTTAAAATCTTTGGTGAAACACAAAATAAGATATTTTGAGAAACGTCTCATTGGTTTTGTGTGCATGCAATGGAAGTCAATGAGGTTTAAAAATTGTGTTCTGCAGAAGAAAGTCATAAATGTTTGAATTGACACGAGGATTACTGAATGTAAGGATTTTCATCTTTGGGTGAACTATCGCTTTAAGAGACTGTCATTACACTGAAAGATTTTCTGTTGAACACAAACATCGGTTCTGCTGAAATATTGTTTGTTTTCATAGAGCATGTTTTTGGCCTACATGTGAAAGTGTTGATGGTCTTTTTCGACATCATCTCACAGTGAACATGTGTTTGTGTGAATAGTTGTTGATGTGACTCTGTGTTCTCTCTGCAGGCGATGAATATTGTCACGTCTGTGTTGTTGTTGTATTGTAATGAAGAGGAGGCGTTTTGGCTGCTTGTTGCTCTGTGTGAACGAATGCTGCCCGATTATTACAACACTAGAGTCGTAGGTTAGTCACAAGCACACAAATATATAAACACATGCTGAGTATCATAGAAAATATACTGATTTTTTTTTTAAATAACAGGAGAAATATAATAACTGGAAAAAATACAATAACATGAACAAATACAATAACAGAAAACATACACAAAAGAATAACAGCAAAAATACAATAACAGCAAAAATATTAAAATACAATAACAGGGAAAAGAATACAATACCTGAAAAAAATGCAACAACAGAAAAAATACAAAAAACAATATCAGCAAAAACACAATTAAATAAAATATACAGAAATACAAGAAGAGCATAGAATAACAGATATTTAAATCTTCCTCTCTCTCTCTCTCTCTCTCTCTCTCTCTCTCTCTCTCTCTCTCTCTCTCTCTCTCTCTCTCTCTCTCTCTCTCTCTCTCTCTCTCTCTCTCTCTCTCTCTCTCTCTCTCTCTCTCTCTCTCTCTCTCTCTCTCAGGGGCGTTGGTGGATCAGGGCGTGTTCGAGGAGCTCACCCGTGAGGTGTTGCCGTTGTTGTACGAGCACATGCAGGATTTGGGCGTCATCTCCACCATCTCCCTGTCCTGGTTTCTCACTCTCTTCCTCTCCGTCATGCCGTTCGACAGCGCCGTGTTGCTGGTCGACTGTTTCTTTTACGAGGGCATTAAAGTCATTTTCCAGGTCCAAAAGAAGCCAACAGTGTTGTTTTATTCTCTCATGATAAATCTGAGTGTGTCTGTCTGACAGTAGATGTGTCTCACATTCAGGTGTCTCTAGCTGTGCTACACGCTAACATGGATCAGCTAATGGCTTGCTCGGATGAGGGAGAAGCCATGACTATTCTGGGCAGGTGGGTGTGGCTAGAATGAAGGGGCGTGTCAATTAATGGTTTGTTGTCGCTGTGGGCGGGGCCTGATTTTTATTCTAGATGCAGTTTTACTTTGAAATGTTTGATTCACTTTTATGTAATTTGAAAGAATTCTCTGCGTCTCTCTGTCCTACAGATATCTGGATAATGTTGTGAATAAGCAGACCGTTTCTCCGCCCATTCCCCACCTTCACGCCCTGTTGACCAGTGGCAACACCCCTCCACCTGAGATTGACGTGTTTGAGCTCATTAAAGCGTCCTATGAGGTGAGAGGGCGGGGCTAACTGTTTTTGGTCTGACCAATTTTAGACAGGGTTTTGTACTTAAACACATTTTCTTATTGCAGAAGTTTGGCAGTCTGCGTGCTGATGTCATCGAGCAGATGAGATTCAAACAAAGGTTAAAGGTCATCCAGTCATTAGAAGATACAGCCAAGAGAAGCGTGGTAAGTGTTTTTTTTGTGTGGGTGAGCGAGTGTATTTTCGGACGTTTGATGACGTGTGTGTCTGATGTTCAGGTGCGAGCCGTCATGACAGAATCTGCCTTCACCATTGAGGAGCTGGAGGAGCTTTATGTTCTGTTTAAGGTGAGAGGAGGTCCTTCTAAACTCTGCACGTGTGTGTTGTTTGTGTTTGTGGTTTATACACAAGTGTTTGAAAGCATCAGAACAACTCACTCGCTCAAGCAGATTAATGCAATCATTCAGACATCGATGTTTATTAACCAATGAGAAGTGATTCCAGTTCTTCTTTTTCCTCATTTTCTTTTCAGCCGCTTTTCAAAATAATGCAAAATAAGGAAAATCAATCTAGAAATACATTTGATTCAAATATGTTGAAAAGACAAATAGCCGCATTCCCTCTTCATTTCAATCTTGGAGAAGACATATCTCACGCTCTCATTCTGGACTCTAAACGTACTTTTGTGTGTCCGTCACAGGCCAAACACATCATGAGCTGTTATTGGGGAGCGAGCAGCACGGCGGCGGAGCGTCACGACCCCAGCCTGCCGTATCTTGAGCAGTATCGCATTGACTGCGGTCAGTTCGCTCAGCTCTTCTCCGCTCTCGCGACCTGGAGCTGCGGTCTTCACTCCATCACGCTTGCCGGCAGACTCTTCCGCCTGCTGGACCAAAACAAAGACTCCCTCATCAACTTCACAGAGTTCGTCACCGGTCTCAGTGAGTAGACGCTCACCTCACACCGAGAGAACCGAAACTCTTGAAACACTCTATCATTTGAGTGATCTGAATGCAATATCACTCCAGTAGGAGTCTGATAGTGCTCTATATCAGCATGGCTGTGATTTCTTAGGAAAATAGGGAACCACTTTCTTCCTTTACAAATTCCACCTAATCAGCATAAAGTTAAAGGTACAGTTTGTAAGAATTTTGCAGTAAAATATATTTTTGCAATATCTCATATGTTCACAACTACTTTTAAATCCTGAGAAAATCGGTATTCTAAACAGTGGACCGGGACTGTTTAGTCGCCTCTCAATGGCGTCATTTCCACGTTACCCTTTGTTACCGCCTTTACTGACGTAACAACAGCATGACACTGTCGTAGACCTAAGCGGAGGTAGTTTGTACCGTTGATCCGTCTAGCATTATTGTGGGTATGTCAAAATAACTTTTACTATGATTGATTTATACATGTAAAACTGTGCAGTGTAATCACACCATCGAATTGGGCAATTACTGTAATATCTATGACTAATAATTTAATTTCAAACCTTACATTACTCGGGTCTTATTAGGCCTGGGCAATATATTGTGCGCTTCTTTTGCTCTCAGTTTCGCAATGACTTACGTTAAATGCCGCCACATCCAAAAGCCAGGGGGGGCTCTTGCGCAGAAATTCATAATATGGGAAACAGAAGAAGAACAATTCATTGCATGAAATGCCGGTTGTCATATTTTATCACTGTTCTTCAAACCTTTTCAGGTATTTTCAGGAAATAAAGTATATTTATAGTAATGACGATAGACGAGTTTTGCTTTTTCAAATGTACGTTATAGACGACTTAATCTCATAGTGATTTTAGATCGAGCTGTACCTCCTACTGATCAAAGAGCCGTAGTTCACGGAAGATCTGTGTATAAATATTGAATCGGTTCCAGAATCCATTCAGACATGTATTATTAGTTTGAACCGCGATATATATCACCCAGCCATTATAATGAAATAAAATGATTTCATCAAACGCAACATTCATAGAACTTTATTACTTTGTTTTACGAACTTTATTACGCAGTGTTGGGTGTAACTAGTTACTAAGTAATTAGTTACTGTAATTTAATTACTTTTCCGTTGAAAAAGTAAAGTAAGGGATTACTCATATGTTTTCTGTAATTTAATTACAGTTACTTTTGATGTACTTAAACTAAATACTTATATGCGTGTGCAATAGTGTAATTGACATCAAAATTCAAAGTCTTACTTTAAAATCTGTGCTTTAATGTATAATTCTATACAAGAACTGTAAACTGGAAAGAACTGTAGTATAATAAATATTGTAAAAGAATGCAGCACGTGTAATAACACAATGTTTGTATCTTGTCGTTTCTCAGGTGGGATGTATCATGGAGATATGACTGAGAAACTCAAACTTCTCTACAAACTGCACTTGCCGCCTGGTAAGTGTACAGACACTAATGTTTAAGTTTAACAGTAAGAGGGTCAAAGTGTGAAGATCATTTGAATGTTTTTGAGCCGTGTGAAGCACAGAGGTGTGAGGAGATGTTTAAAGACGGTTCTATGTTTGTATGTGTGAAGATTTGACGATGAGACGTGTTAGTTTTGAGCTGAGTGTAAAGAGTGTGCTGCATCAAGTGTGTGTGTGAAGTGTCTCTCTCTCTTTTTCCTCTGCAGCGTTGTGTCCAGAGGAGGCAGAGTCAGCACTGGAGGCAACTCAGTTCTTTACAGATGATGACACACCGCTAGGTACAAACAGACACACACACATCTTTATTTTTTTAAACATAATTTTAGCCAGTCTTATCACATATTTCTCCCCCATAATTCTGTTTCTCAACATTTCCCTCATAATAAACACAGACTATCTGTTTTGGGTGCTTGTGTCAGATCTTGCATTATATGCACAGATAGATCAGTTCTTCAGGAGCATGAACTCAATCTATTACAACCAAATCAAACTCTTTCCTTCATTTTCTTCTCGGAGTTGAACTTGTAATGCTGAATACTGATAGTCGGTTTATTTTTAAGGCCTGTGTTCTGTCCTGCATGTGTCTGTGGATGGTACAGCGCAGGTTTACTAAAAAATAACTGAATATTAGGGCTGCGCAATATATCGAAATATCGCAAATTTGCAGATCGCAATATTTTACAATGACTGAATTCAATAAAAAATTCCAAAAGTTACGGGGCCTCTTTGGATGATGATCAACGCTGATCCAAAAGAACTTCCTGTTTCAGTTTTTGAAAACTACAAAATGGTTGAACAAAATGCAACTGACGCAACATTTTTAACCCAATCAAAATATTAAACAAATATCTTAGTTTAAACTATATATGTGAGATTTAAATAAAAAACAGAAGTGCTTCTGGACCAGTGTTTACATTTTTGAAAAGTGGTCTATTGTCTATACATTTTAGGTTGATGCAGATAGAAGAAAAGATGTCGTACCGAGCACCGTGGCTCAGCATGTTTGTGCACACCGCAATAAATTCTTTAATATCGCACAGCCCGGCTGAATATTAACCATTATTTCTCATCTTCCTCTTGTCATGGCTCGTCCTTTCTCCTGCTTCATCTCTCTTTACTTTATTATCCTCATTTCTTTATTTCCTTCTCTTTATTATTCTGTCTCTCTTTCTTGATCACTCTAGATCCTCCCTTCCTGTCTCATCTGGACTTCCTGCCACAGGAAGTGATGTCAGGTTTGTGTTCTGTGATGTCATAGTAACCAGTCCTTCTTGGCTAGTAGAGCATGTTCATTGGGCTTTAGAACTCTGTATTGAGGGTCTCTGTCCTCTCACTGTTGGTTTGGTGTATTCAGTCTGTGTCAGACTCGTTCTCTCTGTCACATGGTGTGATCTGATGTGTGTTGGGATGTTTACAAGCACACAACAATGTGTGTTTTAACTTTATTACAATGTCCTTAGTGCAGTTTGTTATGTTCTGAAACCTAGCTGACTTGATGTCTGCTCCCTGCAAAGTCAGCTAACTTCTAAGTCAACTACACTGTGCATTACAAATATTTCATCCGATTGATATATAATTTTCCTGTAATATTCTTGGGAAAAAAACAATAACTAACATTATCAACTGGATAATTAACATTTCTCTCATTTCATCAATTTCATCAATCCCAGCATTCTGGGATTGTCTTTTAGTAAAGAGGATGTGATGGTCCAAAAAGGGGTCTTTAAAGTAAGGCATGATTATGTTGATTTCTAAACACTGACTTAAACAGAGCGTGGTGATGCTTAGAATGATGTCTACGTAGGCAGCTCACTAGGTTTTGGGACATTATGAGCTGCAGATCTATAGTCATCTTCAATGTAAACACGAAACAGTTATTAACAGTCATGTTGTGAAGCTGCACATATTAAAATCATGTTTGCATTTATTAATCTGGATTAACACACTCTTAACAGGCGATGAGTTTAAAGAGGGAGGAGATGGAGCCGCCGGCGACAGCGATGAAAAGAAAGGTAGAAATACACAAACGGTTGGACCTTAAAGGGACAGTTCACCC
The DNA here is from genome assembly GCA_029783895.1 of Triplophysa bombifrons. Classification (NCBI taxonomy): domain Eukaryota; kingdom Metazoa; phylum Chordata; class Actinopteri; order Cypriniformes; family Nemacheilidae; genus Triplophysa; species Triplophysa bombifrons. The sequence continues at coordinate 690,375 of CM056464.1, forward strand.
AAAAATTCTGTCATCATTTATTCACCCTCATGTGGTTAAAAACCTGGCCTCTCCCTTCTGTGAAACACAAAAGAAGATATTTCGAGAAATGTCTCAAGTGGTTTTGTGTTCATCCAGTGGATTCAAGAAGGTTCCTTGTTTTTTTTTATTATCGACATTCTTCAAAATATCTTCTTTAGTGTTGTGCAGATGAAAGAAAGTCATACAGTTTTAAAGTGACTTATTATTTCTGCCATTTCTTTGAATTCTCACGTCTGACTTTTGTGGGTTTCAGAAGAGAAGCCAAAGGATTATAAATACTATCTGAGAATGTGGGCCAAGGAAAATGAGCCAAAGAAAGAGAATATCAAAGATCTGCCGCGCATGAATCAGGTATAAATGATGCGTTTGATCTGTTGTGGAGAATGAAATGTTATAGTTTGGCTCACATCTGATTGTGAAAATTGTGATAGTGAGACACAAAACAGTTATTTAAAGATAAGTTCAGATCTGGGTTACTTTCGTACGGGTAATCCAAGTTTTTTATTTGAAGTAAACAGTCCGACTATTTAATTTAGTTCTTTTAGTGTGAATAATCGTATAAATGACAATATAAGTTCAAAACAGAATGGAAATACAGAAATGATTGAAAACTATAATTCAAAGTTGGCTTTTAGTGTAACATAAAAATGTAAACCATGCACACTAATGTCTTGCTTTTACTTTGGTCCGGTTTAAAATCATTTCCGTCTGTTCTTTTTTAACAGGAGCAGTTTATTGAGATGTGTAAAACTCTGTACAACATGTTCAGCGAGGATCCATCGGAGCAGGAGCTTTATCACGGCATCGCCACCGTGGCCAGTCTCCTGCTGCAGATCGGAGAAGTGGGAAAGAAATTCACCAACAACGGCGGCAAGAAAGCCGAATCCCAGCCGCCCTGCGTGACGGACGCCCCGCAGCCGGAGAGAGAAGACTCGTCCAGTGAGGTTTGCAAAGCCCTGGCGGAGGCTCAGCTGGAGACGCCCCCTCCCACGGCGAACGGCTCAGACGAAGACACCAAAGACGACACGTCCGTGTCGTCTTACTCCGTGGTGAGCGCCGGTTCGCTGCAGTGCGAGGATATCGCAGAAGACACCGTCCTGATTGGCTGCGTGGGAGGGGAGGGGGCGGATCGGAGGAAGACCAGCGCGCCGGATGGCGATTGGTCGATCACGTTCGAGCAGGTTTTAGCATCATTCCTGACCGAGACGTCGCTGGTTGACTACTTCGAGGAAAAGCACGACATTCAGAGCAAAATGATGGCGTGCAAGTCGCTGAGAGCGGTGGAGAGACAGACTAGCTCGTCGAGCGATCTCGATTTCTCTATGTCTGCGCATTGACACGCACACACGCATCAAACACGTATGAACAAAACAAACATCGGTGTATGTGTATGTATGTCGTGACCGACGCATCGGGAGTTTGATACTTCTAGTGTCTCATAGTCTCAATTAATGTGCTTTCTGTACCTCTGAGGTGTCTTTCAGATTTGAAAGCCATCAGCTCGTAGGCCTGGAAGCAAGGATTATGGGATGTGGCTTTAGGCTATGAAGCGTCTCGTTTGGTACATTCATGGTGCACGGTATACGAAATCTAGATCATCTACAGAAAGAACCGCTTTTAGTCGCACCGTAAAGATGGATGAAGAATGGTCACACTAATGGTTTGATTTGCACACTCGTCTGGAGAGATTATCTCACTCTGAAGTCACTAATGCTTTCTTGCACGTGCGACGTATATTTAGTGAACTTGGCAGAAAGAAAGTGTCCTTGATGTGAATATGAACGTTCACTTTTAAAACTCGTTCCTCTGATGGTCATTCTGCACACCTCAAAGCCCATATAACGTAATAACCTATTTGTGTGTCGCTTAAAAACTAAAAACGCTTTATTGTTTTGAAATAGTTCATTGCCTTAAACTATAAGACACTCATACTGAAAGCGTTGCACATAATTTGTGTCATGAACAGACACCACTGATGTGCCGTACAACATGAAGCTATTTTATTCAACTTTAAAATGTCCTTTACTATATAAATCAAAGCTGGTTTCTGCTTATTTGCTTTGGAAACGTACCGGTGTCAGGCCAGCGTACAATCATCAAACCTCATGAAACTATTCCTGCGTGAATTGTTGCTTTAAATAAAAAACTATTTAATTCCGGTGTCAATTGTTGCTTTGAAGAAATCAGTCATCGAGTCATTAATATATTATCATTGAACAGCATCGTTTTTTTATTTAACGCAACAATTTATGCACAAATGATTTTACCAAATGCTCTCACAAAAATTGGTTTCGCTTGTTTAAGGAAGGATTGTCGGTGTATTTTGCAAAGTTGCAAAATAAAACCTTAAAGACTCGTCCAAACAACGTTGGGATGAATCTAGAAGCATATCTTCATCACATGACTGAAACACACCTCCACATCTTCTCAATCTGTAAATAGTTAAGCAACGCATTATAAATGATATCAGATGAGGCTTTAAGGTCAAATCTTATGCAATGATCTTTTCGGGTTCACTTTCAGTCGTGTTTTGCTTTGCTTTGCTTCGCTTCCTCATCCCATCACATAATCTTTTCTATTCTGAATTTGTCGTTTTAATTGTTGTTGTTTTTTTTGTACTTGTATAAGCTTTGTTTTACGTGTCTTCTGAAGAGATTCTGTAAAGCCGCAGTATTAATTTTCAGATGTTTAAAGATAAAGACGTTATTAAGACGTGGCCAAAATGCAGTCAATGAAAGCGTGTAAATGAGGGAAAATTTTAAATAATTGATGCAGAATTATAATAACGAATCACTTGATTTTAAAAAGCCGCTCACATAAACACTGGCTCAATTATGAAAGTGTTTTTGATTTTGTTTGGTATGGAGCGAATATAATCCGTCGTGCTTTTATTTTGTCGTACCATGCATCTGATTGTGAAGGAGCGCTGCACCTCTGCCTCGTGACCTCTGTCTGACTGTGAAAACGACTGCTTGAATTCACTGTGTCTGCTCGTTCACAGACTAACACTGTTTCTCCTTTCCTGCATCTCACAAAAGAAATGAATCTGTATTTTCTCACTGTGGAGAGCTTGTGTCTGATGTTATAATCTGATGTCCACCCGTTTTAAAACGTATCGTTATAAACCAGTATTGTGTAATAAAAGACAAGTTATGGAAAAACAAGTGTATTATTGCTTAATATTTTTTGTTCAAGCATGTGCATTGATGTTTCACGCCAGCTTCTTACGTCCTCGAGCAGTTCTTCAAACATGTGTATTTGTAGTAAAGCAGAATTGTTGACGTTAAAATACCCCAGCGCCCTTAATACTTTCAATGTTTATGAGGGTCTTAAAATAAAGTCTTAAAATAAAAGGATACAAGCCTTCTCTCAGATGTACATACCCGACACAGTTTTAAACCACACACAAAAAATGTAAAAAATCAGCCCTGATGATCTTTATTATGTGATAAGAAACGTGTTACAAAATAAGTAAAAACATTTTTAAAAATACAGTAATACAAAAAAAAAATGATGCTTAAATTGTAAGCTCAGAACAGTTTATAGAAAAGCAGGTTTAAATATATCTATGAAGTAAAGCTGTATAGGAATTTGCAAAAAAGTGTGCAAACACGCGTGCGTGTTCTCGACCAGTTGTGACATGAATTGAATGTTGTTTGTCCTCAAGCACGAGAGAGAAAGGCTGTGTGTGTTTGTCATTGCTTTGGTTCAAAAAAATGTAGATTTCCTTATGAAATGAACCATGTTTGTTGTTCTTTTAATGATAAAACCATAAAAAGCAAAGATTTACCATGTTTTACCACAATAGCCATACTCTAACATGGCATTTATAGTAAAACTATGGTAATACAAATGGTAACCTACCGGACAAAATAAACAAAACATGGTTAAGCGTGAAAGCATATGATATTCTCCTGTAGGTCACAGGTGCTTCAGACTCGCACATGCAAATATATGTTGCTTTGACGGTTTCGTTCGTTTTAAGAAAGATCAGCTGTGTTTGTGAATGAAACTTTCTAATAAGATGAAGTTTAATGTTTGACATTAATGCTGTGTGTTTGGGAGCAGTGACTACATTGTGCATTTGTTTTCTTGAAACCTGTGTCTTAAAACGACAGTTCGGCCGAAACAAAAAAATCTGTCATAATTTGTTCCCCCTCACATCATTTCGAAAACTGTTTATGATTCTTTCATCAGTAGAACTCAAACGGAGATATTTTGAGAAATGTCTCTGTGGTTTTGTGTTCACGCAATAAAAAAGTCAGTGCAGTTCAGAGTTGTTTGGTTATCGACATTCTTTAAAATATCTTCTTTTGTGTTCTGCTGAAGAAAGAAACATGACATGAGGATGAATAAACGATGAAAGAATTTTCTTTTTTCTAGTTGGAGGCGCATGAGACCATCAGTTTTGGTAACCGCCAGCCCCTGTTGTCGAAGTCACTTCTGTTATCGCTGGTCCAGGATCAGAGGTTGTTGGCCTGAATGATCTGCTGTAGGATATTGTCTACATCAACTGTGTCGAAGCTTATGCCCTGCATATCCAGGTTTGGAAGAATGGAGGACAGCAATGCCACCACATTATGACGGATGGATCGCAGTCTGTCCAGCGTGACGGTGCTGTTAGGGAAACAGACAGACAGATGTTCAAGGTAAAGCACAAGAATTTGTATATTTATTTGAATATGAATAGTATTTTCGACATCATTGTTGGACACAGACCTGTTGTATGTGTGGTTGGGTGTGTTTGTGCCCTGGTCTCTCCTCTCGTTTATCTCCGTTTGTCTCATTTGGTTGAGCAGTTGGTCTCTTTCGGTTCTCATCTTGTCCAGATCGGTAAATAAAGTCTGATTCTCAGTCTGGAGTTTAGCACATGTTTTACTCCAGTACAGCTCATCTTTAGAGATGTTTTCCGGCCCATTCTCCAGACTGTTCACTTGTTCATCCGGCCTCTGAAGAATGAAGGATTTTAAGTTGGTTTATATCATATAATTGATTAGTTTTGCGAATGTCTTCATTGAAGACTGTACAGAGTACGAGTATGAATATGTCATCAAAGATGTTCTTCAATTTGTTGGATAATAACATGATGTCAGTTTTACAAACAATTTAAAAGGAAATCTGCTTGTGTTTCATAAATAATACTGTCAGGATGACATCGTTTACAACCGACAAAAAATCTATTGTAGTAAATACTGTGGTATGCTATAGTATTTGCGATAAAAAAAAAGAAAACTAAACTAATGATTAAACTATTTTGTAGTACTAACTATAGACTGTTTTATCGGACGTGCGCGCGCCTGCCCCCCAGTTTTGTGTTTGGCTAGTGTGTGATAATAACTATTCATATTTGATTAAATTTATGGTCATATTAATTTATATTATTGTTTTACTGTATAATAATTGTATTAAATAAACAATTTGTTGAATTTTGTTGTACGTTCATTTGATTAAATAAACAATTTGTTGAACAGGTGCTGTAGTTCGGTCGCATTTAAAGAAACCGCATGGACATCTAGCGGTTGAGTTTGGTATCGCAGTCTTCATTCAAAATATTGAGGAGGCAAGTTTAGCCACATTCACATTTGTGTCCACTTGAAATATGGGAAGAAATGTATTTTCTGCGTTTTATCGGCTAAACCAATGACATCAAGTCGAGGGCTACGAACTGCATTCATTCTTGTCATGCATTCACTCGACTAACCCTCAACTTTCGGCTTTCTTTGTGTAAAATAAGAAACATTTTATTCTTATTTTAACTCTATTCCAACCTGTCGTGTTGTAGGCTACACTTGTTGTTGGCTCCTTAGAAAAAAAGTGTTAAATGTTCTCTCATCTAAATCAACAAATCAGTGTACACTGTACATCTGGCCCTCACAGCTTTGCATCGATTAATGTAATGTTGCATCACAACTTGAATCCCAGACTGTGTCACATCACACGTCATCTTACCTGACAGTCCAGGTTTGAGCCGGACGTCCGTCTTTCCACACTCTGTTCATGTGACCCTGACTCTGCACATGCGGCCCGCTCCTCGGCCATGGTGAGGTCTGATGATTCCCCATCGGTTACCATGGCAACCTCCATCACCGTCTCCCTGATACCCAGGATTCGTTTAAGCCGCTTGGCCTCGCGCTCCAGCTGAGCGAGTCTATGACTGAGGGCGGCGCGGTCCGATCCGTCCACCGGCAACGGTGAAACGGGCTGAAACCCAGAGCGGCTCAGAGGCGTGACCACAACCGTCTGAGCCACGGAGGCGTGAGGGGACAGAGGGTGATGGAGGTTTCTGGGCTGCGGGGGCCCGTGAGATGTCTGCATCTCTGCGGGACTCTCGAGCGCAGCTGATTCCGGATGCAAGAGTTCCTCATGGGACGCTGTATTCATGCCGGGTGCTGGTGGGGTGTTTGTTTCGGACTCATTGTGAGATTTATCTGTTGTTTCTTTGTCCGAGTCTTCATTCATATTATCAATGGTTTCTGTTTCTGATGGCTTCTGAATTGCATCTGTTGTTTCTGCTTTTGATGTTTCATAAACTTTATCTGTTGTTTCCTGTTCTGTTGCTTTCTGAATTTCATCTGTTGTTTCTGGTGCTTTGTGAATTTGATGTGCTTTTTCTGTTGTTGCGGTAAATAGATAATGCCGAGTAGGCATGTCAGCGATTTCATCCAGGTATGAAGATAATTTCCACAATTCATCGTGTGAAGATGCTTCTTTCCTTCGTTTTCTAAAAGAAATAAAAAATAGCAAGTAGAAAATAACCAATACATTTACGTATTTAGCAGATGCTTTTATCCAAAGCGACTTGCATTACATTGTACTATAGATTTGTTTCTAACTATGTGCAATCCTCTGAAACCGAACCCATGAACTTGGTGTTGCAAGCACCATGCTCTAACCACGTAGCCACAGGAAAGTCTTTGGAAATGTATGTCGTTTTTATTTGTGTATCGCAATTATGTATATGCTCACCCTCATGTCATTTCATTTCACACTGTTTTTTTATTTCAAACAGTGTATAAATGAATTTGTTCTTATGAACACAGAGAAAGCAATTATCGATTCTATCATTGACTGCCATAGTAGGAATAAAAATTGTAGTTAAGGTGCCCGAGAACAGTTTGTGTTCCTAAATTCTTCAAAAGATCTCACTTTGTGTTCAACAGAACAACAAAATATGCAACAAAAATGTTCCTACTATGGCAGTGGATGATGTCACAGACTGAAAATTGCGAACATTTTACAAATCTCTTTCTTTGTGTTTAATAGACTAAAGAAATGTAAACAGGTTTGAAACAACCTGAGGGTAAGTTAACGATGACAGAATTTTTATTGATGGGTGAACAAGCCCAAGTCCCTGTGAAATCAAAATGCAAGTTTTGTGGCTTTTAGCATGAACTGAAAGAATATATTCCATGCTTTGAGGTAAATGAAACCAAACTGTATGTATGGGGGGGACATGTACATTACTGTACATCAACCACACCTTGTTTCTGTTCCACATCTGAGCTGTTACAAAAGTAAATGTAAATTGGAAAAATGTTGTATTTTTCAGACCTTGGTGATGGCGACGATTCCTCCTCTTCCGGGGCAGCGACTCCATCATCATCTGTAACCTGCGTCTCCATGGAAACCGTGACCTCATCCTGTTTGGTCTCTGATGTAGGTTCAGATAGCACTCGACAAAGAGCACGCGCTGAGCTTTTCTTCAACTACAACACACACACTTATTATAGTCAGGGGTGCGAACAGCACAACACAACCCTAAAAAAAGGAAGTGCGGCTGTTTCACATGAACGTCATTCTTTTTTTGAAATACTTCGATGACCGCGAAAAGAGAAGGAGTGCAGAAAAACGTTGCATTTCTGGTTTGTTTTGCATTGTAATGCACACACCCATTGCCGACGCACACACTTCAAAATAGTTCAAGTTTGCATATGCAAAGTTTTCGTTTTTATACATTTGTTATATGTCCCGTCTGGCCGCATGTAAAAGGAGACGGCCGCAAACAGACCTCCACAAAGCATTTATACACACAACAGAGTCAACACAGCGAGTGTGTGATCACATCCTTCTGACACAAAGATGACATGAGATGTGTACCTCCAAAGATCTTCCTCTTCTCCTCACAGACGCCTGTTCCCTGCACACACACAAACAAACAGTGAGTCGCATTAAAGACACGTGTGCACAATAACCATGAGTGAATTCAGACTTCAGGATGTGGTCTCGCACACACGCACACAGAGATGTTTTTTTATATCTTAACTGTTTCTTGAAGGTTTTTTGGTAGCTGGGCGTCGTGACGTTCTCCTCTGTGTCCTCTGGCAACAAACAACTCCTGTTAACAACGAAAGAAGTCATTCCTAAATCGGTTTATGCTGAAACAATCCATAACATCCATAACAACATCCATAACAACGTACAGTACAGTGCATTCAAGGTATCTTTACGTGTTGTTATGAGTCATAGCCAACATGAAAACAACTGTAGTATACTTAATTATTTACTATGGTAAACAGCAGGAACAGATCCTAAAGTGCTTTTAAACCTCAACATAGTCAATGTTAAAGGGAAACTCCGCACAAAAATGTAAATGGTTATATGCTTCAATTCTGTATAAATGTCTTTGTTGTGCTGAATACAAAGGAATATATTTGAAAGAATGTCGGCAACTGACATTCCTGGGACATCAATGTGTGAGTTTACATGCACAGTCGTGCTCCGATTGCGTTTAATAAACTGATAACATGCAGGGTCATGTAAATGCAGAAAACGGTTTTCTAATATCGGGAAAGCTCATAAACGGCGTAAGCTAAACCTGCTCGGCAGAGGACGTTTTTTGCCCATTACTCTGTTCACGCAATGCATGTAAACACCTTTACCGTTTTCTCTCAGTTTTGGTTTATGTGCGTATGTCTGACAGCACAATAGTAAAAGTCTCAAACGGAAGTAAGTAACAGTAAAATAACAAAAGTCTCGAACCACACAGTTTATGTAGAAACGGCTAAATGAGAAGCTATTGTTGCATATGCATTACTGCGGACATAAGAGGAGAAATAAAAATACAGCTTTTTTTGTTGCTAGACGGACTCTTTATTCTGTGCATGTAAACGCACTCATTGACTAACAAAGTAGGAAAACATTTAAATGTTAGTCAAAGTTTCCTTAATTCTTCAAAATGTCTCGTTGTGTTCAACAGAAAGAAAACGATAAAATATTTATATCTACTATGGTAGTCAATGATGTCACAGAAATGTCAGTTGCTAACATTCTTACAAATATCTTTCCTGGTGTTCATCTGAACAAAGAAATTAAAACAATTTACTCACCCTCAAGTTGTTCCAAACCTATGACAGAATTATCATTTTTTTGGGTGGAGTATCCCTTTAAAGTACAGTACTTCTGAGTTTTTTATAGAGTTTATCACTCACCTCAGACGTGATATTGGATGCATGATGCAGCTGAAGGGATCAGGAATATTTCCAGAGAACAGATGAGTGGCAACTCCTCTCCATTTCAAACACTCCTCACACTGAATCCACGTCACATCACTGGAAGAAAAGTGAGACACATCCACCAGTTCTTATTCATTGGCTCTTATTCATTTCACAGAGATGCTATTGGGGATCAGATTTTTAGGAATACAGTTCAACTATTGGTTGAAAAGGTATCCCTTTAAAAATGAAAATGAATTAATTGTTTATTCAGCCCCATGTCATTACAGAAGTTTCTTTCTTTAGCAGAACTCAAAAGTAGATACTTTGTAGAATGTTGGTAACCAAACAGCATTGAACCCCATTGAATTCCAAAATATGAAGACAAATCCACTGAGACATATTTTGAAATATCTTCTTTTGTGTTCCACTGTGTGAATAAATGATAACAGATTTTTTGGTGTCACGTGAACAATCCCTTGAACAGAATAGAATAGATCAATAACTTTTGCAGATATGTTTTCTCATGGTTAACAAACTTCTCTCACTTGGAAAAATCTGTTCAAACAACTTTTTTGTTCCATTGTTGACATTATTAAATCAGTTTTTTTCATTTGTTTACTTTTAAGTGTTTATTGTGTTTTCAGCCATAAGCTATGGTTTGTTTCTGTATAAATGAAATAAGTTTGAATCTGTACAGTTTTTGTCAGCATATCTTATTCCTGTGGCTCTAGATTGAGATGTCATGTGACATTTGCGGCTCGGGTGATTGGCTGAAAGAAACGACTAAGATACCAGCGTCCGCCACCAACTGGCTTTATCCAGGTAATACTTTTACTCATTTTTTACCCACTTTTACTCAAACCCTGATATATTTAAAATCATACCTTTAAAATCATCTTCTCAAAGTTAACATGTTGGTGTTTATTATGACTGTGTGTATATTGTTATTTAAGGGTGTGGTATGTGTTGTTGACGGGTGTACTTCAGCTATAAATCCACGTCATCATGTTTCTACAATATAACAGCACGTCTGATTTTGTTATCTGAAGCATCTCTCTGTGTGAATGTGTGAGCTCTGTGGTCTAACAGAAAATAGACAGTCAGTTTTTTGCGAGCTAAGTTGCTCTATCTCTCTTTTTTTGCCCACAAACCCACAGCTCAGTGTGGCCGATGTCGCTCAGCCACCTGTCTGACAGACAGATGAACTCGAGCCGACAGAGACGCAGGTACCAGGAAACCTGTTTCATTAAAGCAACTGTTGTGCATCTGAATGAAAAGCTAAGGGAAACAAGCGTACACTTCCTCTTCCTCATCTCCTTCCTCATCTCCTTCCTCATCTCCTTTCCCATCGTCCTCTCCATCTTCCTCAGATTCCTCTGCATCCTCGTCTTCATTTTTCTTCTCCAGGGCCAGAAACTCTCTCTCTTTTGCTTTCTTTTCCTTCTTTTCACGCCAGTAGTCGTTCAGTTTGAGACCGAGAGCTGCCAGAGTAAGTCTAGGAGTATACAAAAGCCAAAATGTGATTTAGAAATGTAAACGATTAAATAGATAAACAACTAATAATCATAAAATAAAATGTCATTTTCAAGTTAATTATTTACATTTAGAATGTCGTTTTTATTAAATGTATAATACAATTTGTCTCGATTAATTTAGGGCCGTTTGTCGATTAATCACGACTAATCACAATTAATCGCATTCAGAATAAACGTTTGTGTTTACATAATGTATGTCTGTGCACTGTGCATATTCATTTTGTATTTATAAACATATATACACACATGTACGTAGGAAACATTGACATATTTACAGTATATTGACCAATTATGTAAGTAATACATAAATGTTTATTAATTTAGATTTTTTTAATTTTCATATTTTTCTTAAATATATGCATGCACGTTATGCACAGTAGACAGACAGATATATGATGTAACTCAAACTTTTATTCTGGATGCGATTAATCGTTTGACAGTCCTCTTTTGATTCTTATTAAAGCTGCAGTTTATATTTTTCGCTAACAATAAACAAAACCCAGTTATTTAGCATTACATAATCCCAACCACGATTCACAACCAAGAAGTTTACAGTATAGTTTAAGATAAAAAAGGAAAAATCTGCAAACTTAAAAATAAGTACATGAAGTAAGCCGCACTTTTGTTTCAAAGATGGCGATATAAAATCAAACGTTACAAATTGCAGCTTTAATGTTTATAAATAATCCCTTTCTTGTGTATTGTTGGTTCTGCACGGTTGTGATCCTCTGTACACCAAAGCATTCACTGTCACTAAAGGACGTTTTCTCTGTGGCTTTAGATTTGAATGCGGCGAGAGAGTCAGGCCGGGATTTAAATGAGTTGTTGTATGAGTTGGATGGCTTTGGTGTAGCGTTGCATGTGTATGTTTGTGGTGAGCTCCAGGTATGCACCTGTATTCTTTAGTGTACTCGAAATCCTGCTTGTTATGAGCTGGCTTGAGGAAGTTACACTCGATCACTCCAATGACACCGCCCCCTGACCTTTGACCTGATGACTGAACAACACACAAGAGGATGAGAAGCACTCTGAAGGGGTTTACCAAATGCACTACTATAGCTGAACACCAAACGCATTTATTTGGTTTGAATTTAGAACGTTATGCAATCTACTATTTTTCCCTACAAAAAAGAGTTGAACATTTGATAAAGGAGGCAGAGACAATTAAATCTCATTGCAGTACAAGGTGGCTCGTAAAATATTAATTCATATTACGAATTTGTACAATCCTTTTCATGCATTGATGTCAGGTTTGTCATTATTAATTTTTCTTAAGAATCGTACGTTTTTGTTTGACTCGCGTTGTACGAATTCATACGAATTAGCCTCATTGTAAAACAGTCATAAATTCCCTTAATATTATGCTGAGAGTATTTCTTGATGGGCGTTTCAATTCATATAGACACAAATTTCCAATTGGTCGTATAGGAAATGCGTACCACTGTAAACTTTTTTCAGCGCCACAAAAAACGTACCATCAGGTACATATTGCTATAGTTTTGAGACGCAAAAGTCCACAGGGGGCGTGAAGATCTGCATCGATGAGTGTTACGGTTTGCCTCTGCAAGATTTTATAAATGCTCATTATTTGTACTTCAATAGATATGTAGAGCACCTAACCCCAACCTTAACCAAAACTAGCCACTTCCCGACCACAAATATTCAACAAGGAAATAGAAGTCAGAGATGGGTATTTTATGCAAACACAAACCAAAAACTGTATTAAAGGATTGCAAACGAAATATCGTTGGACGGGCTTGCGTTTCCGGTCTGTCGTATTCGCATGCGTATAAAGTCGATGGAAGGAAAAGTCAAGTGTGACCGCGGCTTAAGCACAGCAGGTTTGAACCGCGGACGTTCGCGCTCCAGCGATGTAATGACGCAACACCCAGTCGACGCTGACGTAACGGTTCACACATCGGCGGTCATTTTTTTGTTCCGTCACTGGCTGTGTACGAAATAACCCCTGTATCCTTATAAAGTGCACTGTTTGAGGGGACATCCATTTTTATTGGTGTCCGAATTCCTAGTGGACATTATTGAGTCAATGCCATGATGCATCATAATATCGAATTGCCTACATGTATGTACAACCAATGTTGCTAGCCATCTATCATGATGCTCGCGCTGAATGTATTTAGGGGTGGGGTCGGGTAACGTGCTCAAATACGTTGTTCATAAAAAATAAACGTACACAAAATACGATGTTTTTTAAATTCAACGCCGTTCTGGACTTTAGTGGAATGTCGTACTGGTCATTCCGCCCCTGTATGATTGTAGGTATTTTGTGACGCTGCAAAAATTGTCCAGAGGTACGTAGACCTACAGATTTTTCCTATGAGCCCAGATTGTATATCATATATATGAGCTGTGTTTATGTGTCGAATACCTTGATCTGGCAACCGACTTTCTCATAGGCTTTTATGAGTCTGTTCTGATGGTACATCATAATGCCGTAGTGCTCCTTATTTTTCCCGTTGAATCCAAACGTTATTTTCACTCTCTCGTTCTGAGCGGTGGCTTTTAAAGAAAACATTTTGTGTGTTGTCCAGATGTGTAGACATTTGTTCATTCTCTTAGCGCGTCAGTGAAAGGATACAATGAAATGAGGTTTATAGACGTCGTTCTCGATCATAGACAGACTCTTGGCCACCAGCTTAGTTTGAACTTTCTTCTGTCGCAAGATGATCTGAATCCTGGGCTTCAGGTAAAGAATACTGAGATATGCCTGAAAAGAAGAGAGAGAGAGCGTGTGTTTTATTTCTGTCATCACTTCTTGCCGTTCTTGTTACACGGCTGCTGTACGTCTTCATTTCCAACACAATCGAGGAGTCGCGTGTATTTGTATGTAAAGTGAGCATCCGGCACACGTTCATTTCCATACATTTGGTTAGACAAAGACAATCAACAGCATGTACAATGTCAACTTTTTCACGTATGAACAACTTCATGAACATAGAAACGAAAACAGAAACAAATGAGACGATTGAAATAGTCTGGATTTGGGTAAATTGGATGAGCAATGTTTGAGCTTGTATTGAGATCTTCAATGATATCGACTTTTGTTTGGAGACTTCTCAGACAAATCTGAGCAGTGACATCTCTCCTGAAACTCTAATAACAGACACATTTCGGACTCTTTTTCTCGGGAGACACAAATGAGATTTATGCAAAAAAAAAAATTTGCTCTCAATGTTCATAATGAGATTTCCGTCATTTTGACTTTACAAATCTGAGTTGTTTGTGTAAATGGGTTATCATTTTCATATCTCGAGGTCAGTGTCTCCACATGAAAATCCACATGGACAAATTTTCTTATATTCAAGTGTCTCTCTCTCTCTCGCATAGACACACATTTGCATCTCCACTGTAAAAGACAGCCACACCCCCTACATCTCTGAAATTGGTGTGGCTTTGTGTGTTCTGGTTAGATCTCTCTGTCACTCACTCGGAGAGAAAACTCCATCTCCGGTGTGCTGTGACTCTCTCTGCGGTGTCTGTAATAATCTCTCCTCAATTTCTCCTTCGCCTCCTCTGAATAGATTTCCGGCAGACGTATGTCCTCTGCGTCCGTGTCGAAGTCAAACTCCGGCTTTCCATCTTTATTTCTGTCACGTAGGAGGGAAAAGGCTAACAGATTAAAGGTCTTAAATTCTGAAATACAAAGAGGAAAAATACAGTAATGTGCCACAAAGCCAAACGTTTGTATGCACGAGTGGAAAGCCCCCAAAATGTAAATGGCTGTAAAGAAGCGTAAATAAAATAAAGATAAAGGTTGTGTTCATCTTTGCTTGGGCGTGTGCAGTTCGTTAAGTGCCTATTTTAAATATGTTATTTGCAAAAGTTCCAAGAACTCATTGTTTGTTTGGACATTTGTTAAACTAAACAGTTTCAGGGTAATATTCAAAACGAATTCAAATCAGCCAAGTGCTCTTCCAGCATGATCCGCACATCCGTCTGCACAAAACATTAAAATCTAGTGTAAATGTCGTAATGTCTCTCAAGAAATGTTTATTTACTTAACGCCGCTTTGGAAATACAGTCAATGCGTTTGGTTTGGTTTCTCTGCGCTACAGACCTGCGAATGTTCCAGATGATGATCTTAGTGCCTTTCTTGCCCTGTATGGAGTCCATCTGTTCCTCCAACTCGGACACGGTGGGGAAGAGAGAATATTTCAGGATGGCTTTGAGACTGGCCTCTGAATCCTCTGTCACCACCAGCGTCTGTAAGACGGGGCTGTTAAGGGCACCAAACATCTCATGAAAGCAAGAAAATCAAACCCTGTGTCCAAGGACAGAGCTCACACGGTCACACATTTGACTGGAGAACGGCAAAGCATTAAATAGTTATTTTTCATTGTGCATTTACATCTCTGCATTTGGCAGACGCTTTTATCCAAGTTAAGTTTCTGAGTATGTGATCTGTGGCGGACAGAAGGATATTGGTCTGTTGGTTGAAGGGTGCGATGGGTACGATGACAGCTTGAGCGTTGATGGCCTGCAGGAAGCTTTGCGAAAGCATTCCGACGCTCTGACAGCCTCCGTTCTTCGTGAAGATGAGAGCGTCCCGTCCCAAACGCATGGAACCCGACTTAAACCCGTTACCGTAAACCCCGATAGGCTTGTGACTCCCTTTGGCAGAACCCTTCTCCGTGAATCCAAAACTAGAAAGCAAAATTGATTTTAGTGGTCATGCAAAACCTGCCAGGCTGTCCCGGGTAGTTGCCAGGGTGTTGCTACGCAGTTGCTAAAATGTTCTGGACTAGTTAACACACGTAATGTCATTTCTGACCTGTGTGACTTTCTTTCTTCATCAGAACACAAAAGAAGATATTTTGAGGAACGTTGATAACCAACAACACTGAACACCATTGACTTCCACTGTATGAGCACAAAACCAGGAAGATGTTTCTCAGAATATTTTCTTTTGCGTACCACTGAAGAGTCGTATACTGTACAGGTTTGGATGACAGATTTATTTTGTAAAACAATCTCTTTGAGGCAGATGGTTGCCAACAGAATCAAAGGTCAAACGTCTGTGATATGATCTCTTGAGATGATGATCTGCAATCGAATGCATGTAAAGATTGCATTTGAATATAACTGTGTATTCAGCACCTGAGCATTTTGTGAAGTCTGTTAGGTGTCATTCCGCTCCCGTTGTCCATAAAACTGAGACACAGCTGTTCTCCGACTGTCAGAACATCAATCCAGATGTTTTTGGCAGTGACGCCGGGGTCCGATGCATTATCTGTGACAGATCATCTGTATCAGTTCAGGCGGTAGTTTATTAACAACACGTGCTTTATATCCGTTACATGTACGCTTTGTGCAATCATAATGTACATCGTTCACACTTTTTTTTATCTTTAACTTCAGTGACAAACCCACAACCTAAAAGCAGCAACACAAACGCATGTGCTGGTGTTCTTGGGTTATGCATCCTGTTGAAGCATTAAGCTGAATTTAGTTTGTACGCTCCGTATCTTGATTATTAAATGATCAAAGATGAACACATTTAGAAATGGTTCATCTGTCAGTTTCCTGTCTCCAGCGGATCTGCTCCTGAACACTTCAACAAACTTTAACTGTTAATTCTGTATAGTGTTTGCAGATGTAAGTCATGTAGTGGCTGTATGAAGTCATTTCGACGCATGTTCACACAGGTGTCCTGACCACAGGTGTTGATCAAACCCTTTCACAATGAATATGCTTCAGTTGCAACTAACAAGTGTCACTATACTTTTCAAGCTCAGCCTGATTTTGCAAAGTGCTTGGTATCCTCAGGGCAACATATTTTGTTGACACTACCTAGGACAACATTCTTATAAATAAAAGCTTAACCCGCTACAAACCATAACTTACCGCTAAAATCAGGGAGAAGTGAAAAGTGAAAAACGATGGCCTACAAGCAACTAAAGTAAACTTAAATTAAAATAAACTGTAAACGTATTTCTGAAATCTGATTGTTTGATTTGAATGTCGTCCCAGGGTCCACATGATGTTGCCCTAAGGACAACAACCACTTGGCAAAATCAGGAGAGACACTTATCAACTGTATTGTTTTTCTAAGCTAACAAACATATTTTCTTTATTTCTTTAAGTTTATAGCTACCTATTATGTACACTTTGTACTTTCAACAACAACACTTTCACAAAAATGTCTACAACTTATTACAGGAAGCCTAATGTTAAGAGTCTCAGTTGGAGCCTATTGTCCATGTGGTCTTCATGAAGTAATTTCATTACTATTTAGAAAGTGACTTGTTTAAATACAGAGTTGATATGACTTGTTAGTAAGCACATTTTAAAACGAGGGCTATTTATAAATACAGTGCTATGTTTCGTGATCGGTGTCCTCATGGAGACCCCCCTAAAAGCGCAGCCGCATGTGCGCAAAAGCGCACGTCATCCAAATACGCACTTACAGTCTGTAAGTCTCTGCGGAAGTTTAAAACGAAACTCGCATTACATCCTGCACAAACTTTCGAGCAAAATTTCAAAAGGCATTTGGGATGTTTACCTATGAGCTCGGCGACAGCGCTGAATGGCCATGTGTGACTGGTGGAGTTGCTCTCCAGATACGTCGGGCTCATCTACAGCATAATGTAGATGACTTAAAATAACGCAGATTACATGAAAGCAATGAAAATGCATAAAAGTCAATGTAGTTATAAAGAAAACTTACAGAGCTCAGACGGATGCCGTGTTCACTGAGTCTCGCCATCATGAAGACGCGCTTCGGGTGGAGAGAGAGAGACTAATGCGTGAAGATTAGCTCAGCAGCGCTTCCTCTTTCATTTCTGGGTCTGTGTGACACTCCCACCCACAGATGTCAACTGTCTGTATGTACACAGTGCACGCGTGCTTATACATATCAACTATGTACGTTAATGGTCACTTTACTGAAATGTTTCTCTTGATTTAAAAAAAAAGAATGTTCAAAAATGTTTTTAAATGCATGATTCAAAAATGAATTAACCAATAAGAGGAAAAGATGGGATTTATGGGAATAAGACAAACTCTTAAAAACTAAAAGATCTTTGCGTAAATGTCATAGTTGAACCATTTTTTGTTCCCCAAAAAAATGTTCTTATAAGAACCATTTCATTCATACCTTCTGCTTAAGAAGCCCTTTTTTTATAAAACAGAAATGTTCTTAGGATACTAAAGGTCACAATAAATATAAAAAATCTAAAATATTTTTTTATTATTATTCAGTAAATAAAACCATAGAATTCCATTTCATGTGGGAATTTCAAGAATTTCAAGACAATAACATTTTGCCGAGGTGCAGCTCCAAAGAGAACAATATTGTATACACAGAATACATCTCTGGTTTTCAGTGAAGCACAACAATGTTTGTGAAGTTTATTTTATTGTTTTTTATAAAATATTGTAACATCACAAGAGAATTAAGTCATACTAACAAATGTAGTAAATAGAATTGGATATTTTTATTATATTGATCTTAGAGGAAATCAAATTACAACACTGCCTTGCAATTCACAGAATTTAACAGAATAGTGTATTTAAATACAGCAGATTTTTGCTTTGATCATTTCTTGGATCTCTCTCTCTCTCTCTCTCTCTCTCTCTCTCTCTCTCTCTCTCTCGGTCTCTCGGTCTCTCTCTCTCTCTCTCTCTCTCGGTCTCTCTCTCTCTCTCTCTCGGTCTCTCTCTCTCTCTCTCTTTCTCTCGGTCTCTCGGTCTCTCTCTCTCTCTCTCTCTCTCTCGGTCTCTCTCTCTCTCTGTCTCTCGGTCTCTCTCTCTCTCTCTCTCTCTCTCGGTCTCTCGGTCTCTCGGTCTCTCTCTCTCTCTCTCTCTCTCGGTCTCTCTCTCTCTCTCTCTCTCTCTCTCTCTCAGTCTCTTTCTCTCTCTCTCTCTCTCTCTCTCTCTCTCTCTCTCTCTCTCTCTCTCTCTCTCTCTCTCTCTCTCTCTCTCTCTCTTGGTCTCTCTCTCGGTCTCTCTCTCTCCCTCAGTCTTTGGTAGCGTAGAAAAGTCCCCAGCGTTGGTCTCCAGTCGCACAGCGCTGTAGTTTCTCTGTCCATCCCTTTAGGATAATATCATAATCTTCGCTGGAGAACTCCTGCAGAAGAAATGGAGGTTTATTGTGTGTATGCATGTTTGTCTATTTATGTGTGAACAAATGTGTGTATGATTGAATGAGTGTCTATGTATGTGTAAACAAATATGTATGTGTGTGTTTTTGTGTCTGTTTGAATGAGTGTCTTTGTATATGTAAACAAATGTGTGTGTGTCTGTGTGTTTGTGTGTTTTTATGTCAGTTTGAACGAGTGTCTATGTATGATTAAACAAATGTGTATGTGTGTGTTTTTGTGTCTGTTTGAATGAGTGTCTTTGTATATGTAAACAAATGTGTGTGTGTCTGTGTGTTTGTGTGTTTTTATGTCAGTTTGAACGAGTGTCTATGTATGATTAAACAAATGTGTATGTGTGTGTTGTTGTGTCGGTTTGAATGAGTGTCTATGTATGTGTAAACAAATGTGTGTGTGTTTGTGTGTCTGTTTGAATGAGTGTCTATGTATCTGTAAACAAATGTGTGTGTGTGTTTGTGTGTCTGTTTGAATGAGTGTCTATGTATGTGTAAACAAATGTGTGTGTGTGTGTATGATTGAACGAGTGTCTATGTATACGTAAACAAATGTGTGTGTGTGTTTAGTGTTTGTGTGTCTGTTTGAATGAGTGTCTATGTATCTGTAAACAAATGTGTGTGTGTCTGT
>CM056464.1:717608-720919 GCA_029783895.1 Triplophysa bombifrons
TGAGTGTTAACAGAGCAGCTTGCGCAGGGTTGCAAGATTTGCGAAACAAGCCTAACGCCTCTAGTCTAAACAACATAACTCAACATTCATGAATAGAACATTTTAAGATTGGAAGCTAAATAACTAAATCCTTCCAATCATGACCGGTGGCGAAACAAACCGCAGCAACAGTTACAAACGTACCCAATTCCACGGGATAGCCACGAACCTTTCCAATATGGCGGATGATGCTACAGATGCTAATTATGATGCATCTAGTTATTTATATCTATGGGCTAGGGCAACACTACTGTAAGTGGTTGCTAGGGTTACCATTCCACCTGACAAGTGAGAATTATTGCTCATTTGTTTTGTTTCATTGTATTTGGGTCAAATCGATGAGAAATGTTTGAGTTCATCTTCAATAATATTGACTCCTGATTGCAGACTTGACAAATCTGGGTTCTGTTTTTCACGTTGTTCACATCTCTTCTGAACGCAGATGAGACTTAACAAAAGTTTCCATTTGCTCTCCATTTAATTTCTAGGAGATCTCTTTTTTTCTCTTACTGGGGTTTTCATAGACAGTGTCTTGAAAAACGTGACTTACTAGAGGAAGTTTCTCTGTGACGGCTCTCTCCATAGCGATCTCCACCATGTTAGACGACAGGTCCATCCCCAGAACTTCGACACCAAAAGTCTGTATCGCACACAGTGGTAATAATTCAGCATGTCTGATGTGTTGTTAAGATATTGTTAATGGGATTGTGTTTGTTGTACACTCTTGAATCAGCACATGAATCCATCAGACGCCTGATGATCGCTCACCTTGGCCATGTGGAAATCTCCACCTCCAATACCACAGCCGACATCCAGCACCTTCTGTCCTTGGGTCAAGTTCAACATCTCCACAAACTCCTGGTGGGTTAAAGATTCACGAATCAGAAAACAAATTATTAATGATTGACTTCAATGAAGAGATAACATACTGTCTAGAGTTGTGCTTCTACAGAAGTGTGTCATGACCCCAAAAATAAATGGCAAGAAAAACAATGTGATTGCAAGGAAAAGCACATATTCTTGTAATCTTTGTTTAAAATGTTACCGTTCTTTCATAGATATTTGTAGCAAAATCGCTTGTCAGAAACTAGACCGATGAAGCACGGCTGGTTTTGACTTTTTTTTACATTTTCATTAAAGTCCCAGTGAAATTAAAAATGACAATTCTTATTTTTTCATTTACGCATTGCAGCGTCTATAGTAAATAGCTTTTCAATGTGGGTCATTTTATTTTTTAAATGAATTTGCCCTCAAAATCTTAAATTCAAATCTGAAAATGCACTTCTGCCCTGAAATGACTATCCGTCTCAAATGACGTAACTTGGATGGTTTGGGTGGAGCATCTGTTAACTCCTCCCTTTCAACCCTTCAAAATCAATGAGCTGTTTTTACACATCCAATCAATTCGCAGTGAAAAACGCAAGCCACGCCCACTAATTCCCTCTGGAATGTGTCAGAATACGGAAGTAAAAGCGATCACAACTTCCGGTTCACGGGCACTTTAACAACATGTTTTAATGCAATATTAAGCACATTTTGGTATCTTAAAACAGACTATTCTTCTATTTTGTAAAATTAACTCCCCTCGACTTATCTCAAACTTCTGACCTTTGTAGTGCTGGGTCCTCCTGTGCTGACATATCCAGAGCCGAACATCTTCTCATAAAGCAGGATTCCTCTGCGGGTATACTGCTGGTTATCCAGAAACTGCTGGAAGGTGGAGAATCCGCCCTGATGCTGCTCGACCTCATCACGCCGAACCTTCTGCAGGATCCAACACAGCTGATTCTGATTCTTCTTCATCTGAAACATGACAAGGTTTCTTATACATTCTTTACATTTACACATTTGGCATTCAAAACGACTTACAGTGCATCAAAATATATATTTGTTATCTGGAACTAGAACCCACAGCCTTTGCGCTGCTAATGCTCAACTTTACTTTGTTTACCTTGACGTAGGTCTGAACGGGTTTGTTGAGGACTATATCAAAACCGCAGCATTTCTTTTCCGCCTTCTCTGATTCGTCCAGCACCACTGATGTCATAAGGTGGTTGTAGTGGGCGGGGGTTCTGTAGTGGGTGGGGTTAAAATCTCGCTTGCTGTCACCTGTTTGGTTTAAAATGATTAAACTTTAAAACTAAGTATTTGGTTTTCATTGTTTTTGTCTATTGATCTAAAAACGTCACCGAAATGCGAATGATAATAGAACTAGTGGAAAATTTATAAATCAATGTGATAAAAACGATTTGCTAAGTTGCAAAGCAGTGTTCTCGAACCTGATTGGTGAAAGCAGGACTCTCTGAAGAACAGGTGCCCGCCTGGGCGGAGCCAACCAAGCATCTTTTCAGCCAATGACCTCAACTCATGATCGCTCAGATACATCAACAGCCAATTAGAGAAGACCAAGTCAAAACTGACTCAGAGAGAGAGAGAGAATGATTTCATGTCTTCATGTCAGGTCACAAAATAACAAAATAAAAGTCATCTGTCTCTCATTTTTACGCTTTTCATATTTTTCTAAACAAATTTTTTTTATCAGTTGCTGACATAGAGACATTAAAATGTGTGGCCCAAGTGTCCGACATGAATCAAAATGTATTAAAGCTCAGAATCCCTCAAAAAAGTCCTTTTATCCTCATTTCCCTTGATAAGTTTTGTGTATAATGTACATTCTAGTAAATGTAGTTAGTGTGTAGATGTGAATGAGAATTCTCTCACCTGTGTTTTGGGAAGTCCAGCTTTGTGACATCAGCTTGGAGGAACTCAGCGTTGCCTAGGTGACTGTTGTCCTCCTTGTTTTTTTTCACAAGGTTCTCCATGAAGTCCACTGCGGTCACGTGACGGGCCTTGCCAATGAGGTGACGCGTGTAACGCCTGCAAAGGTCAGAGGTCATGATGACAATAGAGCAAAAACAACTCGGTTTGGACAAACACACGGAGGAAGAAAACAATCACAACAGAAATGTAAATTCACTATGTAAGCCCATCACTATATATACTTATTAAATATTACAATTAATTACCATAACCTAGTTTCCTAAACTTCAGTTTGGGGTTTAATGTCACCTTGATGTGACCGTTTTTGCCCAAATGTCAGTTTGACAGTGACGGGTCTAAATGTAAAGGACAAAACGTGACCACTGACCCAATTCCAGCTCCGAGTTCCAGCACATCGGTCCCGGCCAGACATGGCAGCATTGAGAGGATCTCTGGAAGTTCATGTTGGGTCAACTGTTGAGCGTTAGAATCAAGCATCATCTCCTCTACCG
>CM056464.1:721419-733919 GCA_029783895.1 Triplophysa bombifrons
AGGATGATGTCAACACGGATCATCTTATTACACAAGTACAAACAGAACCAAAAAAATAAACACATGGATATGAAATATTGATTGAACATAACTAATACTATTATGTGAGATGAAAGAGAAAACGGGTCGATACATATTACTAGCACAGATCTGTAGAAATCCACTTGCCATGAACAGTCAAATAGGGCTGCAACAACGAATCGATTAAATCGATAAAAATCGATTACTAAAAGAGTTGGCAACGAATTTCATTATCGATTCGTTGTGTCGCGCGACGCGGAGATGTTTGATCATTAAAAAAAAAACTTTGTTTAACTTTAACTGCAAAATATGCAAACGCGACATGGCGGGAGCACCACTGCAATGATCGAGCACCTGAAACGCAAAATTGTTGGAGTCTTTGATGAGGAGGAAGGGAGTTCAACAGCAGGTTAAGTCACTACAGAATCCTACTTTTGTTCCGTTTTGAAGTGAAGAACGTAATGTCTCTGGTGCTGCTGTTTACTCGTTATCCAGCTTGACAAACATGACAAGTTAGCATTAGCTCGTTAATAACAGTAAAGCAGGGGTGGTATAGTTACTTTGCACTTTGCATTGCAAGACTAAAGACACGTTTTTATTCAAAAAAAGCTTTTCTTAATTAGTAATTTTGTCTCGTTTCCAGTCCAAATATCTAAACAATCTTAAATCAAGATTACTTGACAAGAAAAATGGCATGAGAAATTAAGTGATGCTTAAAACGTCTCTTTGAGATTATATCTCATTAAGATTATTTTTCTTACCCCTTGTGTGTGTGTGTGTGTGTGTGCGTGCGTGTGTGTGCGTAAGTGTGTGTGTGTATGCGTGTGTGTGCGTAAGTGTGCGTAAGCGTGTGTGTGTGTGTGTGTGTGTGTGTAAGTGTGAGAGTTTGTGCATCTGCTAGTGTGTTTTTCTGCAGTGTAGTTTAGAGAACAAGTTCTGACATTCAAACAAATCTTGCTAAATTTTCTGATTTGTATTATTCTTTATTTTTTTTATAAAATATTAATTGTTCTGGCAGCTCAGAATTTTTTTTGGCAAACATGTGTTTGTTTTTTGTGTTAGTCAACACTATTATTTTATTTTATTATTATTATAACACCTCAGGGATGATCAAGGAGCAATATGTTTGTGCACTTTCTGAAGATTTTAGTTCTGTTTTTGAATTAAGGGTTGAAAATTAATGCTTTTCTTGTTTTTGGTTTGTATCCGATTCATCGATTAATCTGGAAAAAACCAATAGATTAATCGATTATTAAAATAATCGTTAGTTGCAGCCCTACAGTCAAATATACCGTGTGCTGTGGTGAGAGATGTATTTACCATGTAAATATTAGTTGTTTCTGAACACTTTCTCTTTGTTTAGGATCTTAGAGCTGGATGTGATAGTCAGAGATGTTGATGGGAATATTCTGGACCCCGAGCGAGCCAGCGTCATCAGTCTCTTTAGAGCACACGAAGATGCCACGACCAAGATCACAGAGCGAATTAAAGAGGAACAGGTTTGTTTCACTTTCATTTCACGGTTTACAGACTCACCCAGAGAATAAAACCACAAATCGCAATCCACATCCCCTCAACAGACTTATATAATTACTCTTCATGTGGGATACTGATTCTTATCTATGCCTTTTCTCATCCCTTAAACGATTAAGGGCTGTCACAATTATTAAATAATCGTCTCATCACAATGGTTTCAGATCAGCGCAATTATTGCACATCTCTATAGAAGACACAATTTTTTTAAATATACAATTACAACAACAAAAAACTTTAAACTATATACCATAAACAAACTGTAGTACAATTTTATATTTTTTGAGCAAATCTCAATGAGAAAACCAGCCTACCATTAAAATAAAATTAACATTTTACTTTAGTCTAGCAAGTGAGAAAAAAAACAGACTAGATGCTTTTCTATGACTCATAGTATTTTAATGGGGGCTTCAATTCACTCCTGATCAAACTCGTTTTACATGTATTTGGCAGCTGTATTATTGACATGTAAAAGCTAAGACCTTAAATATATGATGACCCCATTTTTTAAGAGAAAGACATATATTCAGAACAATATGGTCGTTTCAAAGCTGAATCAAATATGTGTGAGAGTTAAATGTCAAAGCCCTAAAACTGACAATTAATCGTCATAATCGCCAAAGCCCCAAAAACAGACAATTAATCGGCACAACTGCCAAAGCACTAAAACAGACAATTTATCGACATAATCCACCAATCCCCCACAGCAGACAGTTAATCGCCATAATAACCGAAGCCCTAAAACAGACAATTAATAGTCATAACCATCAAAGCCCTTAAAGCATACAACCAATCATAATAATCGCAAAGCCCCAAAAACAGACAGTTAATCGACATAATCGGCGAAGGCCCACAAACAGACAAGTAATCGCTATAACCGGCAAAGCCATAAAACAGATGATAAATCGCCATATTTAACAAAGTCATAAAACTGACAATCAATCGACATAATCGCCAAAGTCCCCCAAAACAGACGGTTAATCGACATAATTGCCAAAGCCCTAAAACAGACGATCAATCGACACAACAGACAAAGCCCTAAACAGACGAATAATCGCCAAAGCCGAATAAGCCATAAAACAGACAATTAATCTTCATAACTGCCAAAGGCCAAAAACAGACAACCAATCGTCATAATCGCCAAAGCCCCAAAATAGCCATTTAATCGTCTTAATCGCAATGATTTTTTTGACAATTCATCATCAGCCAAATTTCATAATCGTGACACCCCAATCTAGGAGTAAGAAATAAAATTAATTGCGAGGGAGACATTTTTTTAACCCAACAAAAACACACAATTTTAATGTTTTCTTATTAGGAGACTTCATATCTTACGTCATTTTGCTATTCAAGTGAATGAATCTTGATTAAAATAAAATTTATGTGTTTGAATAATTGTGTCTTTTTACTTTGTGCAGTCCAACGTTCAGATGGATCATTCCGGAATGTCGGCACGGATCCAGTCTTCCCCCACGCACAGCCTTTATGTTTTTGTGCGGAATTTCGTCTGTCGTATTGGGGAGGACTCTGAACTCTTTATGTCTCTGTACGACCCCATCAGACAGACAAATATCAGGTAAAGATGTTTTCACTGAGACAGTCAGCGATTCTGTGCAGTCAAAGATGTTTTTCATTGATCTCTCTGCCTCTCTCCAGTGAGAATTATTTGGTGCGTTGGGGAGATAAAGGTTTGCCAAAGGACATTGAGATGCTCAACAGTCTGAAGGTGGTTTTTACAGTAAGTCACTTCTCACAACCAAAACACCAGAGATCGATATTCATTGGTGACCATTTACTGTAAATGAGAAAGAAGCTTACTTGTGTATCTTTGTGTCTCAGGACCTGTGTTCAAAAGTTTTTCTTTTTCTTTCCTTGCAGGATCTTGGAAATAAGGACTTGAATCGAGAGAAGATCTACCTGATCTGTCAGATTGTGCGTGTCGGACGAATGGATCTGAAAGATTCGAATCATAAGAAATGTACGATGGGTCTGCGCAGACCGTTTGGCGTTGCTGGTAAGAGCAGAACGTGCATGCTGGGATACATAATGCTAGCCCTCAAGAGACAGCAGACAGGAAAAATATCCATTTTACACGTTTAAAGAAGCACTTATAAAACCGACACTCCCACGATATGAAAACTCTGCAGTTTAGAGCTTTATTTATTAATGTTTTATTCTTGTAGAGCAATATTTAAGTGTTAACTGTCAATGCTGATGAAACCTTGACCTCTGGTCTGCACTGACAGTGAAAAATGATCTTGACACAATGACATCATCACATGAGCTCTGATTGGCTGATATTTCTGTCTGCCTCGACAGTGATGGACATCAGTGACATCATCAAGGGAAAGACAGAGTGTGATGAGGAGAAGCAATATTTCATTCCTTTTCATCCGTAAGTCTCGTCTCTTTCTCTACCCCGCTCTCACTCGGATCGTAAAGGGACAGAAGTAAAAATATTGTTGTCATTTATTCTCACTTGTGTGTCGTTCCAAACGCAAGTGCCGAACTCGAGATAAGCATCCTAAAAGTTAACTGAAGTCTTACGATGTGTTGAAAAGGCCAAAAATGTAGCTTTTTCATGTAAAGATTTTTGTCCAATTTGGATTTCAGTTCATCTGTGTCCCACATAAAGCCGTCAAATGACTTTGTTACATTTTTCATTATATTTTCATGCTGTCCTTTTTGGGAGTTTACCTAAGCGAGTTCCCATTTAATTTCATCTACAGTCATACAGTCATGAACATATGTGACCCTGGACGACAAAATCAGTCTTAAGGATTAATTTTTTGAAATTGAGATTTTTACATCATCTTCAAGATGAAGAAATAAGCTTTCTATTGATATATG
Source organism: Triplophysa bombifrons (assembly GCA_029783895.1). Taxonomy (NCBI): domain Eukaryota; kingdom Metazoa; phylum Chordata; class Actinopteri; order Cypriniformes; family Nemacheilidae; genus Triplophysa; species Triplophysa bombifrons. The sequence goes on from CM056464.1 coordinate 725,824, forward strand.
GTTTGTTAGGATAGGACACTATCTGGCGGGACAACAACTGTTTACAAAGCTGGAATCACATATTTGAAAAACTGACTGTATATACTTTAAAGCAGTGGTTCTCAAAGTTTTTTGTGTAGAGTGCATTGCTTTACGGCCCCCCCATATAAACACTTATAATCTTATAATTTTAATTAAACCGAAAACAAATTCTGTTATACAATGTTCGAACATCAATACTTTTGTTTGGCGGTCTTATTTTTCTGATGTTCGATTGAATATAATTTATGATAAATTTCTATATTTCATATAATGCCACGAAATCTGTGGCCCCCCCTGAATCCATCAGGGTGCCCCTAATTTGACAACCACTGCCTTTATGTATTCTAGTGCACATTTTTTTTCATAGGTTGACATTATGTGAGTCTTAGAATAAAATACAAAAAACATTATTATTTTTTAAGTTCATAAAAAAAATATTTTTTGTGTGTGTGTGTTTGTGTAGGGTCATAGCTGAAAATGATTTCCTTCACACTCTCCTGAACAAACTGACGACATCTCGAGGAGACAGCGGAGGTCAAGGTACGACTGCTGAACACTGAAATACCATCACCGGCTAATGCTTTAATACTCCACTGATCGCAATAATCCTGTCTGCACACACACACAGAGACAATGCCATCAGGACAGAGGTGATTGAATTGAGAGAGAAACAAAAGCTTTATGGCGGTCATCTTCACAATGACAATGAGATAAAGACATTTGAAAATGGAAGTAAATTTCTGCTGTCAGGAAATCCAGCCAGAGATTTTATTTGACTTCATTTGTGTGTTGTACATTATAAACTATTTATCACTAATAGATTGTTAAACAGCTCTGTTGTAATATAGATTTGTACTATAGATTATTAAATTATATATTAGTTTACTTAATAATAAATGAATTGCTCACTAGTACTTACTAGTAGTAGACCTATGTTGTGATCTTGTGACAAATCAAAAATCAAGCTTTCACAACGTTTCGGACATAAAGGCTTAGTTAGATGTCATTTTTTACACCCTCGCTCCAGGTGTAGTTCACCCCAAAATGAAAAACCTGTAAAAAAAATTATTCTGCTAGACGCAAAGGAGGATATTTGGAAGAATGTCAGTAACCAAACAGATCTCATCCACCATTGACTCCCATGTTATTTATTTTCCCCACTATGGCAGTAAATGGGGGATGAGATCTGTTTGGTTCCTGACAGACATTCTTCCAAACATCTTCCTTTGTGTTTAAGAAATGTATACAGGTTTGGACATCCGAGAGTGAGTAAATGATGACAGAATTTTCATTTTTTCATGAACTGTCACTTCTTGACCCACAAAGTATCTCTTTGAATTATGGGCAGTGAGTACTGTACACAACACAGAGATGAATGAGTGTGTCTTCTGTCCCGCAGGTCTGTGGGTCACCATGAAAGCTCTGGTGGGTGATATCGTCCAGATTAGAAAGGAATATCCGCACCTGGTGGACCGGAGCACGGTGGTCGCACGGAAACTGGGCTTTCCTGAGATTATAATGCCGGGGGACATCCGTAATGACATCTATCTGACTCTACACTCCGGAGACTTTGACAAGTACAACAAAACCACACAGAAGAACGTGGAGGTCATCATGCTGGTGTCGGATGAGGAGGGGAAGATCGTGCCCGTGAGTTTCATTCAACCTTTGAAGTTTCAATAAAGAATATACATGGTAATTTGTCACTTACATGCAATGTGTAGAGGTCCAATGCAACAAAATCCTCTTATGTGAATAAATGTATACTGTTTTTTTTTAAGAATATTAAGCAGTGTTTATACAGTAGTGTATATAGTGATGTTTTCAGTAAATAGTACACATAGCCAGGTAAATATATTAAGATTGTGGTCTGGGATTTCTGAGATGATTGACAGCTCAACCGTGCTTTTATCATTCAGAACTCGATCTGTCTTGGTGCTGGAGATCGACCTGTCAATGAATATAGATCAGTGATTTACTACCAGGTCAAACAACCCCGCTGGATGGAAACCTTTAAGGTGAGAGTGAGAGAGAGAAAGGTGTAAAGTGTGTTACAGTCAACACAAAACCTCATTTTATCTTATGAATTTCCAAATAAAAGATGGCAAATGTTAGACGGGTCTTGATATTATCCATCATGATCGATTGGATTGTAAAAATGCTCTGACCACAGTAAAGTAAGTTGGAGCGGTTTGAAAAACAAGATATTACTAAGACAGACATTATTTCACTTTTGAATAACATCAAACACTTTGAGGAATGCAAATAGGCTCAAATTTTGTAGTGACATAAATATTGATTTCAATCTGGCATGTGAACTTGTTGACAGTCTGTATGTTTTAATGTTGCTGTAGGTTGCGATCCCTCTGGAGGAGATGCCCCGGGTCCACCTGCGCTTCATGTTCCGACATCGATCTTCACAGGAGTGTACGTTTCACGCCGTAGGCTCACAGCCATCGATTTATTAAAACGCGATTTTAAACCGAGCAGAGAGAATAAAAAACCACACCTCATCAAAGGCGTTTTTAGGAAATGAATTTGAGACTGAAACCATTACAGATGTTTGTGACCCTGAAGTCAAATATATTTTTTAATTGAGCTTGATGCAAGCGCTGCGCACTAATTCCTATTATAAAATGGTCAGTTCTGTTCCTTGATTCTGATTGGTTGAGCGGAGTTCTTAGCCGTTATAAAACACCCCGATATATAACGGCTGACCGCACTACATAGCAAGGTTTCATTAAATAATGTAAATAAAATGTAACTTTTAGGCTAAGCATATGGAGTAACCGTTTTATAAAAGCAATAAGGCCCAAGAAGCAGTGGGTTCAGTGCATTTTATAACAGGTACGTGGTTTTATGCTCTCCGCTTCGTGTCGTGTCACAAGGCCTGTATCATTTATGTTCTTCAGCAAAGGACAAGAGTGAGAGAAATTTTGCGATGGCGTTTGTGCGTCTGATGAAGGAAGATGGGACCGTTCTGAAAGATGGAATACATGAGCTCACTGTATTTAAGGTTTGAATTTAAAAAACGTTTACATACGAACATCTGAGCTAAAAACCAAGAAAGGCTTTAAAAGTTTTAGCTTACTCAACATGGAACATTACCCCTCTGTCTGTCTCTCTTCAGGGTGACAGTAAGCGTATGGAGGACGTCAGCTCTTATCTCTCACTGCCGTCTGAGCGCAGTCACCCTGACAGCCACAAGGGGACGACACTGATGCGCAGCTCCAGCAGTGTTGGGGGTCTTTCTGTGAGCTCCAGAGACTGTTTCACCATCTCTACCCTCGTCTGCTCCACCAAACTCACACAGAACGGTTTGTGTTTGTTTGTGCTTCAACAGTCATCCTGAAATGTCATTCACAGTCCATTCGCATGGAGAATGGTATCTCTATCAGGCAGGTGGATGGAGAGGAGGGGCTTGGGGATGTCAGTCAAAAAGGAACTTGTTTAAATTACATTTCAATGTGTTCATTCGGGATGATTAGAACAGAAAAGGGTATTTAATAGTGTCCATATTTAATTTCGTGTTGAGTTTAATATCTAAGACTTATGGTTCACTTTCATCTTTAACCTCCTATAAGGACACACAGACGCAGGTGCGCCACAACAGCTGTTCTTGAGAAAGCTTGTTAATCACACTAATGAATCTTCTGGAGACATTACTTACACTGCAACCCCGATGGAGACACACACACATTTACGGTTAAATGTGTGAAATAAACCAATGCATAATTAAGAGTCAGCTGAGGATTTACTTTCTCTCTCTCTCTCTCTCTCTCTCTCAGTTGGTTTACTGGGTTTGCTGAAATGGAGAACTCGTCCTGAAATGCTGAAACAAAACCTTCAAGAGCTCAAACTCATCGATGGAGAGGAAGTTGTGAAGGTTTGTTCCTGATTCATATGTAAAGGACCCATGAGAGTGTGTAGCTTTCTGAGACTCTCACGTGTGTGTGTGTGTGTGTGTGTGTGTAGTTTCTTCAGGACACCTTGGATGCCCTGTTTAACATCATGATGGAACATTCTCAGACTGATGACTATGATATTCTGGTGTTTGATGCTTTGGTAAGCAACGTTCAGTCCTCCAGTACACAAACACACAACACAAAGTGTTGTGACGTGACCTCTCTCTCTCTCTTTCCAGATTTATATCATAGGTCTAATTGCTGATCGAAAGTTTCAGCATTTTAACACGGTGCTTGAGGCTTACATCAAACAACACTTCAGTGCAACTCTGGCCTACAAGTGAGTTAAAAATTTCATTCGTGATTGTGACTAAATCTGAGAGCGTAAAAGATGGCACTAGATGGCAGTACGTGTATGTGAACATCGATAACACACGCAACTTCAAATCCTCCGCAAATCTTCATCAGCGCAGATTTATATGGGGTTCCATATGTGCCAAAAATGTGTTGACTGCTTTGTGCCTTGTACTATACATTTGTCTTTGTCTAGAACCATTGCCTACTTGTTCAGTTAAATCAGTATATGTTGATGTGTATGTTTTATGTTGACGTCGTCTTAATTTTTCATCCTTCTGTACTTTTCTCTGTTTATTTAGGCGTCATCCTTATGGTTGTTTTGTTCTGTCATCTTTACTGTTGTCCTGTTCTGTCGTCATCCCTGTCATCTGAATATGGTGTCCTCCCTGTCGTCTCTATATGTAGTCCTCCATGTCGTCTGTATATATCGTCCTCTCTCTGTTGTCTGTATATATCGTCCTCTGTCGTCTGTATATGTCGTCCTCTCTGTTGTCTGTATATGTAGTCCTCCCTGTCGTCTGTATATGTCGTCCTCCCTGTCGTCTGTATATGTCGTCCTCCCTGTCGTCTGTATATGTCGTCCTCCCTGTCGTCTGTATATGTCGTCCTCCTTGTCGTCTGTATATGTCGTCCTCCATGTCGTCTATATATGTCGTCCTCCCTGTCGTCTGTATATGTCGTCCTCCCTGTCGTCTGTATATGTCGTCCTCCTTGTCGTCTGTATATGTCGTCCTCCATGTCGTCTGTATATGTCGTCCTCCCTGTCGTCTGTATATGTCGTCCTCCCTGTCGTCTGTATATGTCGTCCTCCCTGTCGTCGGTATATGTCATCCTCCCTGTCGTCGGTATATGTCGTACAGGCGATACGGGAGAACGACATATACAGACGACACGGAGGTTGTCATATACAGACGGTAGTAAGGACTACAGAACAGGACAACAGTTAAGATAATAGAACAAAACGACAATAAGGACGACAGTAAAGAAGACAGAGAAAAGGACAGCAGGATGACAAATTAAGACGACTTCAACAGACAAAATACATGTCAAGATATACTGATTTAACTGAACAAGTAGACAATGACTGTAGGCAAAGACAAATGTAAAGAACAAGGCATAAAGCAGACGACACATTTTTGGCACAAATGTATCCTCGCTACGCTGTATTAACTGTTTTAAACTGATAAACTGTAGTACATTAACTATACTTTATTATTTACACTCAAAGACAGCTTCAAAGACACTACAGTATAGTATCTTGAAATTTTGAAGTATTCCACAGTATTTTGTATGTTGGCACTGACTCTTTCTGTCTTCCTGTAGGAAGTTGATGTCTGTGTTGAAGAGGTATCTGGACGTGTCGAGTCGAGGTGAGGTCTGTGAGCCCATCCTGCGGACCCTCAAAGCACTCGAGTACATCTTCAAATTTGTTGTGCGCTCCCGAATGCTCTACTCACAGTAAGTGTGTGATCGATGTTAAAAGCAAGACGTTTCCACAAAGAAAACTAGAAAAGTGCACAGCTGTGTTAAAGTTCCAGTAAAATGAAAAATGACGAATCGTTTTTTTTACATGAAATATTGCAGTGTTTATTGTATATAGTCTGTCAATATGGTTTGTTCTCTTTTTAAAATTTGTGTGCCCTCATAAACTTGAGTTAAAATCTGAAAATGCACTCCCTTCCTGTAATGACTATCCATCTTAAATGACGTATGTTAGGCGGCTTGGGCGGAGCATCCGTTAACTCCTCCCCTTCAACTCTCAGTCTGCTGCCAGTTCCGTTTCAAAATGCAACAGCTGTTTTTATACATCCAATCAAATTGCGTTAGTCGAAAGCCACGCCCACAATTTGTTTTCTCATTAAAACAATCCATTTCACTCAGAAATGCGTTAAAATATGGAAGTAAAAATGATCACGACTTCCCCAAATCAGTTGACTTTTACAATCATCGGGCAGAATATCAAGACGCATCCTGACCAATGGTAAGAGTGATGTTGTCAATATTTTATTTTATTTTATTAGCCTAATGCAGCAGACACTATATCGTAGCGCACTTACAAATGCAGCACCTCAGTGACACAGCAGCCAATATGAGAAACATTTTTATTTATTCTGTTTCTTTCATGTTTTATTAAACGGGGAACAAGTCCAAAAACAGCCTATAATAAGAAAATCTGCGTGTAGAAGCTAGCACACTGGAACTTTAGCTGCAAGCTTTTGCGGCGTCAGAACAAATCGTGAATGTTGCGGACGAAAACAGGACACATTGTGAGTGATGCGTGCAGAAGCAGGACATGCGTAATATTGCCGGTAGTGTGACAGCATACCACTGAACCAGGTGGGAATGACATCCGTCCCGTGCGCAGGTCCTTCGAATAGTCAGCCATCTTCTTAAAGGTACAGTGTCAAAATCACATGATGTGCGACTAGTCAACATCAGGCTTTAAATGAGCCTTAATGTAGTTCTTGCAAGGAAAATCTTGGCTGGAAATCAAGCGGACATTTTTAAGGCAGCGTATTCGTCACATGTTCTCCGTCAGCCTGCAGCAGAATCTGTCTGTGGTGTTTAGTAGAGGAGTGAAACAGCGGGGTCTGCCGGTCATTAAGGGTCCGTGTCGAGATGTGATTTATCGCTCGGCCTGCAGGGTCCCTGTATGTCTCCTCTGAACACAAGTGTACGCCGCTCACATGTGAACATTTCAGACCACTAATTCCCGTGACATTAAGACCGAGTGATGTTGTGTTAAATGAGTTTGTGTCTGAATTGTATGCTATATGTCCTAGGCCGTGTGTAAGGTTTTAATGGGACATATACAGTAACAGCCAACAACAGGAAGTAACGTAAACATATGAAATAAATAAAGGAAAATGTAAACAATGTTTGATTGATTTGTGCACGTGTGTGGGTTTTGAATGGTGTGTGTTGTTGTGAGTGTACATTTTGAACTGAATGTGTGTGTGTGCGTGCGTGCATATGTGGATGTTTGTGTTTTGTACTGTGTGTGTGTTGAATAGTTTATGCTTTACAATGTGTGTATATGTGCATTGTGCAATGCACAGTTTGAGTGTTTTAAGTTGTGTAAGCCCATTTCGTACAGTGTGTGCGTGTGTTTGTGTGTAGTGTATAGTGTGTGTGTTTACAGTCTGTGTGTATGTCCATTGCACAGGAATTCTTGTACAGTGTGTGCGTCTGCGTGTTTTAAAGTATCTCTGCGTTTCTGTATGTATTTGTGTCGTACAGTGTGTGTATTGTACAATGTGTGTATGTTGCACAGTGTTTGTAAATGCTTGTGTATGTTGTACTATCTGCGTGCGTGTGTGTGTTGTACAGTGTGTTAAGTATCAGGTTTGTGTAGCAGTCGATTGGGGCATTAATTTGCCTAATTGTCATTGGCGCCTAAACTACTGCTAAACGAATCTTAATGATGATGAGTGTGTGTGTGTGTTTGTGTGTATCAGCACTGATGAAGGACAGGAGAACGCCACACATCAGTCTCACTGTAAACAGCATATCATCATTATAAACACGCTGTAATTAATACACACATCAGAGCACATGATTACTGACTGTTGTGTATTCATCAGTATCACTGTACTCATCTGAGTCTTATAAACACACTTCATGTTTTATCACAGAATGTTTGTGTCCGTGTGTTTGATCTCTGCAGTCAGAGAGGAACTTTATTGCCTCATTTCAGATCCACCATGAGGATTAACACATGCTCTGTGTGTGTGTATTTGTGGATGTACTTGTCATATGTTTCATAAATATTTCATGTCGCTGTGTATGTGACGGCTCTCTTTGCTTTTTTTC
>CM056464.1:736419-758919 GCA_029783895.1 Triplophysa bombifrons
CAGATGTGATTTTTTAAAAGGTTTGTGGAGACTGTGCGTTTGAAGCGCACTTTCATTGTTACATTTTTCTCTTGAATCTTTTTATAATGTACCGAGACCTGGTTGTGTGTTTGTGTGTGTGTTTGGCACAGCAGGTGCCGTCCAATTCATCACTGTACACAAACACAAGCTGCTTCCAGCGGCTTCCAGCGGGTCGATATGATACAGTATTTTCTCTTAGACAGTGTTCAGAGTCGATCAATATAACGCAGGTCAATTTCTCTGCCCTCAACATTTATTTACAGCATCATTTCTTCTATTTTTATCTTTTATTAGAGAATGTAGATCAACATCTACTTGATATTGACCTGAAAAGATGAAACAATATTAGACGGCATGTGAAAGAGTTCATTCTGAAATGAGTTAGGAATGATCCTGTCTGTCTGTCTGTCCGTCTGTAGTAAGCTGTTGTATGATTTCTACATCTGCATTCCACCTGATCGACTCCAGAAACACAAAGTGGGATCTATGACTGAGATAGTGGGCAGCAAACTCTTCCATAGACAAGGTAAGTTACACAAAAACACGTTTCCATGTTTCAAGGGGACTTGCCACAGACAGAGTGATTTGAACGTCCAGTGTGTGATTTTGTCTTCAGAGGTGTATAAAGACCTGACATAGTGAAGCGTTATGTTTTTATTACCTTTGAATTATCTATTTCTATCTACATATACCACGGGTCCCTTATAGGCCGACGTATAGTTCCCTTTTTACGCGACGCAAAGGACAGCGTACAGTTCGAGTGACGGAAATTCCGTCATCAGAATGACGTGTTCCATTTCTTGCGATAATTTGTTTAACCACTAGGTGGCACCATGTCCTGGAAGCATCAATTCAAGGTAGTAGAAGAAAACCTGACCCCTATAGGCCTGGAGAGGTATTGCAATATGTCGTATGAGTCAAATGCAGTATACTTTGCAAGGCTGTGCATGCGGCTGTACACTCGCGGACGCGTAAAAGATGCAAGTATGCCACAGGGTTTACAAACACGTTGTTTCTGTACAATACCTCTACAGAGCGCATTTCGTAAATATGTAATCTCCTTCGGCAAAGATGCGAAAACTTGACGAAATCGTAGTTCTGTGTCAGTCACCGTAATGCTTTGAAAGGGACGGGTGGAGTGAGACGTTGGTTGCAATTCGCAACCTCACCACTAGATGCCGCTTAATTTCCTTCACTGGAAGTATAAAAGCCTTTCTGCATTTCTTCATTAAAAAATATGTTTCAGTGGTAGTCCTCACAGGGACCAAAAAATGTCCCCCAAGGTAAAAATTGCTTAGTCCCCATAATGTAGTTTATATTTTTCTCTCTCTTTCTGTACTTGATAGCCTCTGGTCTACTCCTGCCAAACAGCCGTTAACTAGATGCTAAGAAGTGATGAATGATATGTGTGTTTGTGTGCGTGTGCTCTTTAACGTCAATGAGATGCCGGCAGTGTTGATGAATGTGTGTGTGATGATTTTGGTTCCGCTCTCTCTCTCTCTCTCTCTCTCTCTCTCTAGACCTGGGATTGTTTATGATTCTAAAGATGAAAACAAAAGGGTTAATATTATTCCTTAAAGATGTAACAACTAGTTTAATACTTGTTCTACTAATCACTGCTTTGGTTCAGTGTTGACTAGCAGGTTGTTGGACCGTTGATGGTGTTGAGTTCTTTACGTAAAGATTCACTCGCTGGCTACTATTCAACCATCTTTCCAAAAGACTAGTTGATTAGAAAAACTATGATCTGGTGTCTGATTATTGTTTACTTTCCCATTGTTCATTCTTTGTTTAATTTAGATGATTTTGCCTGTTACATGACAAAAATCTGTGTTTGCAGGCTGTGCGATGAGCTGTATTCTAGGCACAGAACCATTTCAGTTTCCTTTAATGATCATTTTGTGATTTCCGCCACAGTCCGCGTCCGCTTAGTGTGCAAGACACGTCTGTTGTCTGTTCCAGCTGAATGAAATTGAGGTGTTTTAGGAGCAAAATCACGGACAGGCCGTTTCACAAGTAACCTGTGTTTTCTTGCATAAATATTCATGAGCACGCTCCCAGGCCTCCGGTGATTGGCCCCGGGCGACTTGACATCACAATGTGAGGATTCCTCTCTTGTCCCCGTGATGCCAAGAACTGTTTATTCATTCATATATTCATGTGTCATTTTATTTATTTCTGAATTACCGTGTAGGCCGTAAGCCATCCTGACAGGCATTTTAATTGAAATTTATCCGGCCAGCCCAGGTCCCATTTTGTGAAGTGTCACTCTGAAATGAACAGAGAGGAATTGAGAAATATTGAGATGCTGTAAAATCACCTAAGCGGTGTAAATCTCATCAGAGAGCGTCCGGCCCTCTCCTGCCCAACAGAGGAGCAAGGCATGATGGGAAACATTGACAGGTGATAGAGAGCACGCAGAGGGGTGTATCCTGATTTGTTAGGGGGGGGTGGAAATGAAAACAGAACTCTAATGACAGTCTTCATCTCAGGAGAAATATCTAAGACAGAGATGAGAGTTTCCATTTGCGCTCAATTTATTCTCATTGATGTCTAGGAGCAATAAGTGATATCTTAAAGAGATCTCTCACAGGTCATTTTTCTTCTGGTTTGTTGTGGATCTTTTCTAGTCAGGAAGTTATCATTTAAACAAATTGCATTTAACATTTAACATTTTTAAATGTTAAATTTAACATTTAATAATGTTAAATTAAAGTTCTTATTAAGACTTAGTAAGTGTGGCTTAATTATTTCATTCATTTTTCTCATTAAATTTAGTAGATAGAACTTAAAAAATAAGTACACAAAGTTGCATTTTTAGTTTGATTGTGTTTGATTTACACCTTTAAAATAAGTAAATTGAACAAGAAGCAAATTATTTTAAGACGCAAAGTTTTAGTTAAAACTTCAAGTAATTCAAAAATAATCATTATACTTTACTCAAAAGTAAAGAGGTGTTTCAGGAACTTAAGATATTTAAATAAGTTGAACTTTTTCATAAAATTAAGTTTACATTACTTTATCTGTTTGGGTTTGCAGTGATCCAAGTTACAGAGAAAGATCTCCACAGTCTCTTGATTTCATCAGTTCATTTTAAAAGCTATGATAAAGTTTTACTTTAAAATATTAAAATGCATTAAAATCCTTGAGTCTGGTTTGTGTTTTTGGATAGAGGTAAATGTTTACACAGTCTACACAGTGTGTTTGTCTTTAGAACCTGGACGGTTCATGAAGGTTCACGATTCACTCGTGATGATGTGCAGCTTCAGGCATCAGGATGGAAAACATGTGCAAATGTGAAAACGCATTTGACACATTTAGTTTCCACTTGAGGTGAAATTAGATTCATGAATAATAATCCGAGGGCAGTTAGCTCGCATTATTCCGCTGTAACACTCTGAAACCTGACAGACTGAAACCATTGAATCGTTAAAAAATGGAAATAATGAGTTTATTACTGATATCTCTCATCTCATTTGCCATTCCGAAGAACTGAAGTGAGTCTGCTGGTAATTTTTAATAACCTGTGGAGTTTCAAAGCTGCTTCTGAAGACTTGTCTGATGAGAGATCTGTTTGATATTCTGAGATCAGAATGAAAACAAAGAGAGTATCTGATCTCAGAACGGTGCAGCTGAGTCCCGCGTGTGTTGGATGATGAATGCAGTGTTTTTATAAAGAAGAATATTGCCTCTTATAAAAGGCAGAGTTTTCAGTTAGATTTACTCGAGCTCTCTCTCACTTTTGTTTTATAACAATCTTTGTCTTAAATCTCTACCAGTCTTAGATCTGATTTTAGTTTTGATGTGCGTTTTGTCCAAGTTAAAACAGTCGTGTAGTTCTGTTTATATTGCCTTCGTGATTTTTTTTATATTTTGTTCTGTGTTTTGTTTTGTTTAAGGTCTTATAGTGTGTGTGACTATCACTGTACATAAATGATGTGATCAATACAGTAAGTCATGGCAACATGTTTTTACATGACTAACACATCAAATACATTTACTTTAGATTACATGAAGGGATGTTTTTATAAGTTCAGTTTCATCAAATTGGACATTTCAAAATACTTTCTTTAATAATTAAAATAAAAGCAAACCATTACTTGTGAAGATCGAGTCAAAATGACTTGTACAGCCACTTTGATGCATACAAATTCAAAGGGATAGTTCACCCCAAAATAAAAATTCGGTCATAATTTATTTTTCCTCTTGAGGTTGTGCATGCTTGTCTTTCTGCAGTTAATCACAAAAGGAGATATTTTGAGAAATGTCTTTTTTTTCATACAATGGAAGTCAATGGAGTTCAGTGTTGTTTGGTTATCAACGTCCTTCAAAATATCTTCTTTTGTGTTCTGCAGAAGAGAGAAATTCATACAGGTACAAAATAATGACAAGATGGTTTTTATTGATGCTTAAATCAAGATAAATAAGCAAAATACAATATAATACAGCAAATGAAACATCTCAAATCAATACAGTCATGTAGCAGCACGAAACAAAAGTAAGATACAATGAAACAAAATAAAGACAAATAAAAAAGGGCGTTAAGTGTACAAAATTGACCTCTAACAATTTACTTAATTTAAGGGCATTTATGTTGTTCGTATAACAAAGATTTATAGAATACCATCAAACCCTATAGAAAAACAGAGAGCACGAGGGCATTCTTAAAAAATCTGCTTTTATGTTTGAAATGATTGGCACAAACTTAACGTTGTAGACTAAAAATATCAGGATTTAGAGTAACAAAACCCTATTTTATTGCTTTAAAGTGAAAGTCATGTACTTCATATTTCAAATTTATGAGGGTGAATAAATTGTGACAGAATTTTCATTTTGTGTGAACTATCCCTTTAAGGCAGCAGCATTTTTTTCACAGTGTAATGATGAATTAATATCTAGACGTGATGATCTTAATGAGAAAAGGTTCAATGAAATTTACTTTACATAACCGAGTAATATAGAAATATCACACGCACACACACACGGCCTGAGTAATATACAGATTCGTCTGTAATTCACTTTCTTTCTGCCTGATGCATTAAAATGATGAAGAGCGTTGAACACACACACACACACAAACACACACACACTTCTCATTTTACTAATTCCAATACACTGAAAGTGAATTAAAGTGGTCTTTCGTTCGAGCCAAGCCTTAATGTGGCCGTTGTTATGGTTACGGATGCCGAGGGCTTTTCTACTGTTTATCCTGCTGGGTTCAAATGCATTAAAACAGCAAAAGTGCTTTTCACTCTTGTTTGTTAATTTATTTACTGTTCTTTTAGATATTAAAGGGCTTTTTTTGTCTTACCATCTGTTGATGTGTGCAAGTGTTTCATTCGAGTGTCTGTTGGCAGAATGACTCCGGTTATTACTGGGCTGTCACAGAGTGCCTTTGAATTTTTTTTTTGAGTTGATGATGATATTAATATTCATGCCAGACTTTACGGGGTATTTGAGCTCAAACTGGATAGTACAGTCAATATCTGGCGAGGAACTCGACTCGGTCTAATTGAAGATTCAGTGATTGGGCAGCATCTGCCAAGTAGATTTGTACATTTTGTTGGTGGTGCTAGGGCATTGCTCTAGGGTGTTTGTGGGATTTTTTTTATTTGTTTTTTAAGTCGAAAGCGAGGCAAATAAATGAGAAACACACTTTAATCTCTCAGTTATTTCTCCTAGACATCAACTGGAACTTTCCCTTTCTATCTCAGATCCAGAAAATTTTCAGAGTTTCAGAAGAGATGTCAATGTGTCAAACTGAGCTCAGACTTGTCAAGACTGCGATCAAAAGTCAATATTATCGAAGATCTCAATATGAACTCCAACATTTCTCATCAAATTTACCCAAATCCAGATTATTTTATCTCTACATGCATTTCAACCATCCGTCTCATTTGTTTCTGTTGTTCTTTTCTGAGCAGTTCTAGGTTAAAACTTAAATGAGACACAACTGAGAACTCCGATCTCCTGCCTTGCTGTGTTCATCAGATGAGATTTGAGTTTTTAACACTAATGTCAGAACATTAGTCCATCGTGTCAGACTGTGGATTATGTGTATTGTTCTCGAATTGAACGCTTCATCTAGATTTATTCGCAACCAAATGCCTCCTCAAACCAGAAACATAAATCGGGAATTCGGTGTTTATCGGCCGACAGCACGCGCGCCCGTATCTCATTTCAAAAGCGCTCGGTTTACAGCCGTATATCTGTTAGCTGGACTGACTGCCATTGCTTTTGCTCTGACACTTCCGCTCTTTAAAAATTAAAAACATTGGAAGAAGATTTGTCACCAATGTTCCTACCATCGCAGCTCTCTTCAGGATATAAACAACATTGTAGAAACCCCCAAATCCAATTTACAGCTTCACATCCGTTCCGCTTTCTAATAGAGAATTAGAGGTGGATTTTTCAGAGGAGGTGAATTGTATGTATTAAAAGCAACAAGAAACCTCTAGAACCCTCAGTAATAGACATCAGATTGAATCAGACTTTTGCGTGTGGCGTGAAGAGAGCAAGATCAATTCAACTTTGCCTTCCATTTGAAGTAGCCTTGGTTTTCTGCTCTCTCTGTGGCGGCGTGGTGTGGCGGGCGTGTCTGATTTAAACCAGCTGGGTAATTGAAATGGCATCTTATTACCATGTGAAATAGTTTATTGTGAACTCCCAGGATAGAACCAACGGATGAAAAATGAATGAAGGATTGCTGGGGGAAGAGGAGGGTCTAAGTAATGATTCTTAAGGGAACAGACGCTCTTTTCCTCCTTTGATATTCTTTCACACACACAGACGTAGAGAGACACAGGTGTGATTTGATAGCGCAGGCGAGAACGTGTCATTGTTTCGTTTAAATCTAGAGTCTCTCGGTCTGTCAGACTGAACGCTGTGTGATATTTTAAAAAAGGCTTCTGAAAAAACGTACCTGGAAGAAGTCCAACATTTAACGTTGGTCTCTTTTTGTTTACCAATTTGTTCCTCAAATTTCTCAGTGCATTATTTGGGAAAGTCATCTGAGTGATACATGAAGTACTTTGGCTGTCTCGCAGTGAGGCTCCGGGCCAGATTTCAGTCGACTGTAATGTGAAATCTGTTGAGTAAGTGTTTTTGCCTGTTAGATAAAAGGTATTGGGCTGGAGAGGGACGGGGGAGTTTAAAAAGACAAACTTATGTTAACGTGAACGGCTGATTTTGAGTGTGTTGTGTACATTCGTATTGAAAATGATGATTGAAACAGTGTTTAATCAGGTCTTTGATGAGAAAGACTCTGGCACACAAACGGGTCAGTTTGGCCTTGAGAAAACGCTTGACGGCACATTTTCACCATGAAGACGGGACAGTCTATGAACAGATATCCCAGTGAACTCTAACACCATCAGATCAATCGGTATTCTCTCTCTCAGGGACTCAGCATTAATCTCCCTCTGAACGATCTCACTTTCAATTGCTCTTCATTTCATGGGAACATTAAGGACACTATTTTTACAATCGAAGCACATTGGTGTTAGATTGCAGTAAACCAATCAGAATCTTACCTCACATTCCCTTTAAGAGCACATTAAGGCATTTGGCAGAAGCTTTTATCCAAAGCGACTTACATTGCTTTATCCTATTCATTTTACATAGGTATTTGCAATCCCCTGGGATCGAACCCACAACCTTGCATTGTTAACACAATGCTCTTACCACTGAGCTACAGGAAAGCTGTATTTACGCGGCAGAATTCGCAAGAGCAGACACTTCTCCAGAAAGGATACACGTCTGCTCGTGCGAGAGGTTAAAGCGCTCAAGCAGAACATCTACAGGACAAGCCGGATTTCTGTCTTTATGTCAATAATAATCTTTTAAATTGTAATCCATTTATTTGTAATATTTGTCATTATTGTGTTCTGCTGTGCGTGTGTAATAAGCAGAATTTACGAGCGGTCTTCACTTGCCTATAGGCGCATATTCCTCTTTAAATAGCTAATAAAAATTGTGGCATTGACTTTAGACTCTAGAGAGTCTACGGAGCAGATATTTTCAGTTCCTCAAATTGGCAACGCGCTAACAATGCGCCTAAACACACTTCTTTTTTAGACCAGCACGCCCATGGGCGCACAAATGGCCGCAAATGCCTTTAAAAAACGCGGCACAGGATGGAAAATGGGAACTGCGTTGGGCTGAAACTGGCAAAATACACTGCGCGTTGGTACACGCTTTGTGCCGGGTTTACGATAGAGCCCTGAGTGTGATAAATCCAATTATCATTTTTATTTATTATTTATTTTCCCTGGAAAGTCCCATTGAGATCATAAGAAATCTCTTCCTCCAGGGAGTCCTGGCTATTAAATTCACTCATTAGCATTAGCAACTGTTTACCATTGTGGTATATTTGTGATGCTGAAGGATGAAACAATCATGCCGCCATAGGATAAACCGCCTGTTCTCTGTGAAATGGCTTGTCAGTGTTGAGTACCTCTAAACGCTTGTGTAAAATGAGAGAGAGAGAGAGAGAGAGAGAGAGAGAGAGAGAGAGGGACAGTGGTTCACACTGTAATGATGTACAGCACTCAATAACTGTAAGTGGAGCTGCAGAAAGGCCATCGGTTTTATTGTAACTGCTTTTCCTGATGCGTTTTACTCCCCGGGGAGAGAGAGAGAGACTCGCCCACAGAGACTCATTTGGAGCACTGTAAGATAGATGCGTTTTACCTTTGGGTAAAGCAGATAGTTTGTGTCCGACGTAAAACGCTGATGCGTGATACTGTAATGTGCTCTGGCAAACCTCGACGCTCAATGGTTTGATACCTGCATATACCTGAGACTAACACAAGTTCATTTGAAGGCTGTGACATTGTGTACTATGTGTGTGTTCAGGCTTTTATCATTCATGTCTGTTAAAGATGGGTGACATGCTATTTCATGCATTCTGATTTCTTTACACTGTTAAAAGTGCTGGCTTCCCATGCTTAACATGGTCAACGTGTTAAAGGCCACGTTCTCCGCGATTGCATTTTTCAACGTTTAGTTAGTGTGTAATGTTGCTGTTGGAGCATAAATAATTCTGTCAAAATGATAAAGCTCAACGTTCAGTTCCACAAGATATTGTCTTTAACAGAATTCACTTTTCAAGGACTACAGAGAACGGCTGGATCGGACTTTAAGCCCTCTACTTCCCGGGTACACAATATCACTATTCCGAGTGCTTTCAATAACCTCCGCCCAAAGGAATACTTCAAAAAAGGGGAGAGGCCTTCCTTAGAGAAGAGGAAGAGCCGTTGGATTAGTGTTTAGTTATCAGAGATTGAAAACATTTTTTAGTTACGCGCTAAACTACTTTCACTTTCATAACAGTACTACAGCTGGTAATAAGAATTCAGTGACACACATTCTAAGATAACCAACGGTCAAAAAACAACTTCCATGACTTTATCGGCTGTGAAAGCTGTTCTGTGTAATACACTAATATTGTGTGTGTTTGTGTGTGTGTGCTTTCCCTATAAAACACTTCTATGAAACGTCCTTTGAAGTCCTACTTGCAAATGTCTTCTGTTATTAGTGTTAATTAATATAACCGGTCTGACGGCATTTGGTCTGGTGTCATTTCCCTCACCATAGAAGAAAAAAACATGATCTCTGATAAAGGTTGATGTTTGCACATGCACTAGCAGACCTCCGTTACACTTCCATCGATCTGCATGTTTTTAATTGATGAAGTGAACTTGACGCCATTGTTACTGTTTATGGCTAAACGCCTAAGTTTATGAAAACGCATGCACTGAGAGGGGCACCGACCAATCACAACAGCCTGAGAAGCTGAAGCTCGCTGATATTGTATGGGTCTTCACACACACACCATAAGCGAGGAACCAATCACGATAGACCGGGTCAGCTTTACCAATCGCTATTTGGAAGGAGGGGTGTGGTACACGAGGAGTTTCAGGCAGGTCTGGGTGAGCATTCACTTTTAAATAGAATGCATCTTTTGTTATGACACTTTAAATTTGCAATTTTACGTGTCTAATACATGCTTAGGCAACTTATAACACAGCAGAGACAAAGAAAAACACTTATTCGCTTCATATGACCCCTTTAAATAACACCTTGAGTAAACCACAGTGCAGCATCCGTCTCTCTCTGCCATTCGGTGGCTTTCTGATGGGGATTACACTTAGAACACTTGTCAAGCTCCAAATGTGATTTTAAATTGGATTTGTTGAGTAAATAAAATGTGCACAAATGGTCTGGGGAATTTCGAAGTGGCAGTAATGGACATGTTATTATAAACCTATATTCTTGTCTTATATACAGCTTCACTTTCCTTTTTCTATTTAAGTAAAGTAAACTTTTATATTTCTTTTTTTTGTGTGAATTGTTATTGACATGTCTTTAATTGTTCTCTTTATTAGAATAAATTAACCATTCAGAATGAAATGTGAAAATGAACTTTTCCTGAACACAAGCGTTGTGTCCTTGAGCAAAACACACTAACCATCTGCATCAGACGGTCCCGGCTGATTCTCTCTCTGTATATCAAATAACATTATTAAAAAAGTAATTAAATTCATTTTCACCTTCTTTTCTAGCCGTTTATTTTTCTCTTGAGTTCCTCTATAATGCGTAGTAGAGTTTCTCACACAGGGGCGGTCTGGGAAGCAAAGTCATCCCTGGATTTTTCGGCCCACATCTGCCCTCCATCAATTCTGGTATTTGGGGGGTGGGGGATGCGGGCTATTTGATGGCATGCATTCATTTAATTTCTGTTGACCATTGAAAATAAACAAATTTTTTATACCTACAATAATTCCCATATTTACTTTATTGAGTATCACATGAGTATCAAAGATTCCTGCCAAGTTTAAAATGGCCGTTAATATGTGAATGTGGTTAATATTGATTTGTGAACACATTGTTCTAAGTTGACTGGAGAGATTTTAAAGATTTTATAACTATTTTAACCAAACCGAGGAATAATGTCATTTCCAGATTGCCGGGACATCTTGTTACCCATGATGCTCCGGGAGCTGAGCGGCGCGTTGGCTTGTGTAGGGGAGGGACAGGACGAGAAGAGGAACAGTGTTGAGCTTCTGAACAACATCCTGGAAGTCCTGAGCCGTGATGATGTGGTAAGAAACTCGATAATTCACTCGGTTAAGAATTACTGCCCATGTCCATGTGACGGTCGATCAGGAAACGTCTAACTGAGACGCAAAGTGTCTGTAATTCACTTACATCTTGATTGTAAATCCAGTGTAGACAGGCCTTGTAGACAGTGGACCAAAGCATCTAATGCTGGACTTCATCCAGAGTCAAATGTGGAAAATTGTCTGCAGTTTAGAAAACCACACATAGAGAAATAAAATTGCAGCAGAATCTGGAGCTAATGCTCTCTTGCAGATGTACTGTATGTTGACCGATTCTTGACAGTATTTTACACAGCAAAACATTTTTTGTATAACATATGAACTCATTAAATGGGTAATTAAATCAAAAATATATTAAAAAACATTGACAAACAAACGTAACTGACTTTCCTTGTATGGACACTGAGACATTTCTCAAAATATCTTTTGTGTTTTGTGTTGAGTGATATAGTTGAGAAAAGTGCACTTCCATAATGTAATTAAATGCACGGTTAGTATTTTTCCAAAAACGCTTTAGAAAAGTCGACCCTAGTACTAGAACAAACTTTTAGCCAATCAGTAGTAAGGGGCGTGTCTGCTCATGTCGAAGAGTAGAAAGAGCAATGTCTTATTTTTCACATAAAGGCAAATGGACTGTGGGTTTTAAGGTATAAAAAGAAGGATAAAAGTCAGGCATGAACTAAAATTGTTCTCTTTATTAGAATAAATTAACCATTCAGAATGAAATGTGAAAATGAACTTTTCCTGAACTTTGTCCTTGAGCAAAACACACAACCCGCCTGCATCAGACCATCCCGGCTGATTCTCTCTCTGTATATCAGATAACAGCATTAAAAACAGAATTAAAAAAGCAATTCAAATTATTTTTTAGAGGGTAACATTCAGCTAATTCTCTTGCAGTTTCTAGCACCAATAATGCGTGTTAAAGTTTCTTACACCAAAATACATTCATTTAGTTCCTGTTCATTTCTCACATCGACCTTTGAAATGACTGCTAAATGACTAAATGTAAATGTGCTTTGATGTTGTACATGACAAATCATGTGTTAAAACCACATTTTAGTGCATATTCATGGTGTCTCAAAATACCACAGTTGAGTACACTTAGATTATCTGCTGTCAACTAGTACGGTTCTGTTTTAGTTTGCCTCCATACACATAACATTTTATTCTAAATAAATTCATTTATTCTTTATTTCTAAAGTGATTCAGAGTTTCCGAGAATTTACTTGCTGGTTTAGTTTGGTTCTGCTCAGAACGGTTGATGTACTCAAACAGGTTTTTCTTGCACTGCAGGTACAATCCCATTCTTTGAAGTCTAATGCACTAATCTCACTTTCTGAAGTGTGATGCATTTAGAATATAAACCTCCTGAAGCCACGCATCTAGAGAAACAGAGAGAGGGGTAACAGGAGAGATTCATCGGCACCGCTCACCGTACCAACATTGTTTACCAGACAATATCGGGTCCGGACAATGTTGAGCTTTACAGATAGAGCAACGTTTCAACTTTCAATTATTTACACTTTATTGGTGACGGTGGAGTCAGACTTCTAATGTCTTTTGTAGTTAAAATGCAGACTGAAATATTAAGTATTCGAACATCATTTTTGACCTTCACATTTCGATATTTCCCGGATCGATTAATTCATTCAAAGCGATTCAAAACCGTAAGAAAACCAATAAAATATTTCATATTAGGGAGTTGCTACACTTCAAACACACATTAGGAGGTTCAAGAATTCAAGAGTTTTTTCCCTTCAAAAGCTGTTTGGTCTAGACCAAACAGCATATTCGATGAGGACACAATGACAGGAGGAAAGAAGAGAGTGAGACATAATGAAAGGAGAGAAGGATGAGAAGAGGAGAGAATGAGTGAAGCAGAGGTCAGAGCTGTGTGATGATCAGACTCATGACTCGGTGTGATGAGAATGAAAGAGTGTTGAGGAGGAAACAAAGTGGAGATGTGACGGGGTCATGACCCCTCCTCTCCTCTCTTACCTTCTCTCCTCCTTTAACTGGATTTTGTGAGCGTTTCACTGTTCAAATATACACAGAGATGAAGAGGGGCGTGTGAATTGCTCTCTCTCTCAATTTTTCACTCTCCGAGGGCATGTTTCATGCCGCGGTTTGAATTAAACTCTCCGAGACGCTTCAAAATATTGCTCACCTCAAACGATTCTTCTAAAAATACTGATCACAGACCAGCTGTGAAACCGAACAGCGACGCACATACACAAACACACACACGGATGAAAGTGATACCGTGATGGTAAATGTGCAGATTTGTTAAGAAGGAAGTTAAAGGCAGGCAGAGAAGTTTAAGGTGTTTGTTATAGTAAAGAGCGAGGACTGTCATTGAAATTCATGTGGCCCTGGATAAAACCTGGACTCTGTCCACCCAACAGTGCAGATTGTACACACACACACACACACACACACTGAATTCATGGTGAAGATTATACTTCAAGTGTATCTGATGAAGCCATCATACCACAGACTGCTGAGCATGAGAGATACACAGAGATAGAGAGAGACAGATGAAAGAAAGACTTTCACATAAAGCAGAGAGTGAGAGACAGTTTGTGGGGTGCAGCTGAATTTGAAGAGCCGTTGAGAAAAACAATATGAAATACAATATGAAATTGAAATAGTTCATGGACAGATGAACAGATGTTTCTCTCAATCCCTCAATTCATCCAGCGTCACGAAATTAGTGAGGGAGCCGCACGCACACACACACACACTTTTCTGATTCTTCGTTCTGTCCACATCAACAAAGTGCACTTTTATAATTTCACATTTTCGTTTCAATTTGTCAACCCGTGTCATTTTACCCCGGGGTAAATGTTAATGATTTTGCGCTTATTTGGACTCATAATACATAGAAAATTCATGCATGACAAGATAATTCACCCCAAAGCGAAATTCTTTCATCATTTTATCATCCTCATGTCATTCCAAACCTGTATGAGTTTCTGGCTTCTGCTGAATACACAAAAAGATATTTTGAAGAACGTTGATAACCAAACAACATTATTTGAAGACAAATCCACAGAGACATTTCTCAAAATATCTTCTTTTGTGCTTTCACTAAAGGAAGAGTCACATACAGGTCAAAAGCGTGAATAAAAGAAAAAGATGAAAGACATTTTATTTTGGGGTGAACTCTTATACATATAAATGACATCACCTTTTGTGCTACAATATAAAAAAAGTGTAGGTTACTTAAACAAGGGTTACAAAGTGACTACTCTTTGGTTTGAAGATGTTAATCTATATACTGTTGCGGAGACTGTTCTCGACAGACCGTATTTCTCAGATGCTTTAGCATTGTGATTCCTCTCACATCTCTCTCCGTGTGATTTTTCACACTAATGTTTCATCTGACGGTGATTTGTTATCTAATCGCTGGAGGCAGTGTGACGCGCTGGATCTTCAACAGAATCAGATCTGTTCCACTGTTTTCTTACAGAACTTCACATTCGAGAACAGACAGTTTTGAAGACACTCAAACTCTCAAATCAATAATGAATTGGAATGGAAAAAGAAATAGAAAGCTGTAGTGGAGATCACACACGGTCTCGTCCAGGCAGGTCAAAAGCTCTTCAGGCCGCTCGATACACTTAGGCAATAAATTAGTGTGAAGGAGCCGGAGAGACCAGACGCAGGCACGCATGAGTGAATCATCTCCGTGATTTTGGTTAAGGCATTTAAGTGCAGTGCAGTTTATTTCTACAATAACAAACATGTTACCTCTCTCTCTCTCTCTCTCTATCTCATGCACTTATGGATTGTAAGAAGCTAAAACCTTTATTTGAGATTATGGAAACTAAGGTGCTATTTGTTTGCAGTTAGTTCATGCATTAGCTAAAATGTACTAACAATGAACAATACCAATACAGCATTTATTAATGTTAGTTTATGTTAATTTCAGCATTTACTAATACTTTATTAAAATCAAGAGTTGCCACTGTTAACATTAGTTAATGCACTATGAATCAAGATAAATAACTGTATTGACATTAACTAAAATAAACAGGGAATAATAAATACTGCAAATCTAAATTGTTCATTGTTAGTGTTAATGTCAGCTAATGAATTTTTTACTGTTAACAAACCACACCTTTTTGTTCAATGTTACCATTATTATTTCTTTTACCTTCTTTAATGTCAGTAAAATGTTTATCTGTGGTTTTAAATATGTGAAAAGACATTGTGAGAAGTCGAGGTTTGTGATTTTTTCACTTGGCCAAGCAAAGATGAAAGAGGAAAAAAGGAAAGAGAAAATTGAGAAAGATACCCACAGTAATTTAGTGGCTGTTTTCCTGAAACTTGTAAAATCAAGGACTTCTTATAAATGAATGCATGATCTTTTAAAGTTTGAAATGATTTGGTGTTTAAACAGGATTCATTATGAAATTGCTCAAGAAGATTTGTTTTTTCCTTTTTCCTTTTTAATTAATATTATTATTAGTATGTAAATTGTAATTAAATAAAAATCAATCTCTCTCTCTCTGTGTGTTTCAGGGAGACACATTTCAGCACATTCGGGACATTGTGTCGTCTCTTCTGAGGACAATTAACTGCACGGTCATCACGATGGGTCGAGAACACTCTCTCATTGTAAGTCTAAAGCCTCCTCTTGCAATCACCTGAAACATTGGATGCAACCGCATAGCAACCAGATAAATAATGCTCAGAACCCCTTAGCAACCGTCTGGCAACATCCTGGAAACCATCCACAATGCTGTGTTTCCATCACAGTAGTGAAGTTTGTACAGGCCAGCATCTTCTGTTATTTGTCTCAATCCATAACAAAGCTCACTACATCTGTCCGAAAAGATTTAGACTTTGCTTTTTTGTTACACACTTCTGATGTTTAAAAAAACATCATTGGACATGTGGAATATACAGCGTTTGTATTCAAATCACTCTCTTCAGGAAAAGGTGCTAAAAGGGTTCTTCACTATTTTTGGTTTCACAAAACAGTCAATGATTCAGAGAACCATATTTATATGAGCTTTCTATAGTCTGTAAAGAGTGCTTTCGAATGACAAATGTTGCAGTTTTGGTATTATTTAAAATGGAAAACATAGCTCATTTTTGAAAGCTTAGCTGCAGTAAAATACACAATTTTATTAGCGTTGTCCTAAATATATTATTTACAAACAGGTGACAGAGGAAGAGAGCATTGTGGGAAATGTAGTCTTAGCTTTCAGCATATAAAAATACATTGATTATTGTTCTTTAAATATACTATACGTTTTCAAGTCTGGATATGGAGACGTATAGAGTGGAAGACGTTTGAATGAATGAGAATAAGAGGAAAATATGTTCATCTCTCGCTTAAGCTACTGTTTTATGTTTGTGTGAATATCAAACAGATACACATTAAATTCAGTCCTGTGTGTGTGTGTGTGTGTGTGTGGAAGTTTGCAGTTTCATTACCCGACATGAAATCAAGTTGTCAAGAGCAACATTCACATCAATTAAAAGTTTTTCTGCTAGTAGAATCAAAAGGATGTAAGAGCTTCAGTTCTTTAACTCTTGATGTATTTAAGCTCTGTTCCAAAACCCTTCGATCGATTCTGACATCAGCAGGCCGCCGTCTGTTTTTATTACATTGTCCACTTTTCTTAGTTTGATTTCATTTGATTCTTTTATCGGAGCTTGTCAGCGTTGAATGCTATGCATTCTGGGATTGCCGTCTCTGGCAGGCGTGCGTGCAATGTGAATGTTGTTCCCTGTTTCGCACGCGCGTGATCCTGTCTCGCTGGGTTTTGGGACAGAGCGTTAGACATTCATTAGCTGTCCGCACATATCGACCGAGTCACAGCTATGACAGAGAGGGTGTGTATTGACGGGTTGGACGCAGGTTCTCATGGGTCTCGACGGACTAAATTGGTCTGAACGCGAGTCAGTTGATCTTTCGGTGCTGTGAGATGTTTGTCATCCTCGCGTTTCTGGTTCCTGTCATAATAATCGTATATGTACATCCCGTATCTCCATGACAACAGCGATGCTGGTGAACTCCTCATCAGTGAGGTCGAGCACTGACATTTTCCACGAAAGCAAACAAACCTAATTCTAGGTTTCCACGGAAACCCGCGCTGCGGCTACAGCCACCAGAAGCATTTCTTTCGCAGTTTCTTGACGCGGCTCTTAGTCCGTGGTCGTATGTGGGCGGGCTTTGGGAAGGGGGCGGGGACATCATACTCCGCCTCCAACACTTCGAGAACGCTTTGGAACCGTCCCTCCTGGACACTGAAGTCATGCTCCACACTAGAAAGATAAAACAAAAGACGTTAGTATCTCGCCATCTCTCGCTCGCTCATTCAGACGTTCATCTCACTTTCTTTCAAAGTTTCACGTCTTGATTTTCTTATTCAATCGAGCGCGACAGTCTGATTCCAATAGTATAAACCCTATCGATTTTCTCTGCAGAGAAATTGAATTTTAAGGATAATGTATAAAGCTTTAAAGACCGAGGTGATGACACGAGCTTCTGCGGAGTCATTCTGTCTGCTTGGGAGTTATTAATATAGTTTGAGTCATTAAAGATGTTAAGCACACAGACTTGTTCGAGGTTTTCAAATAGCTTTTAGCTTCAGAATGAATGTCTGTGCGATTGTGCTTCATCTCTGGTTTAAGTTGGTGATTTCATTTCTCGCTTATTTTATCTCTGCGGAGAAGATCAAGAAGCCGGAAAAATACATTTGAAATCAAAGCTATTGTCAAACACACAGATTCTGACCATTTATCTCACTGGAACCAATATATAAATGTGTGTATGTGTGTGACAGAGAGAGAGAAGGTGATGCCCTCTATTTACAGTATTGCCACAATCCTACTTGCAATTTCCCAGCAGGTGAGATGAGGTGAGAGAGACCGAGCAAGAGAGCGAGCGTGATACGAGACGTAATGAAAAGAGCAACAGATGAGCAAAAGACGAGAGATAAAGTGGTGAGAAGGTAACACGGTGACAGAGAATCTATTAAAGGTTAACAAGGCTCATAATGACAGATGGAGATGTGTTTCAGTATACATCGAACAGAGGATGAGTTTGTCTTACTGACACCTGTGATATAGTGCTCTTTATAGTGCGGTTTACTAAGCAAAAATCTCTGTTACTGTTGGTCACGTGAAGTGTCAGTGATATAGACACGGCATTTTGGTACTAAAAATGAAACCTTTGGTGACCCAAGAGATATTTTTTTTGCTGCAAGTCTGCTCTATTATAGCTCTGGATGTCTCGGATGTTTCTCCTTAAATGTCGAGAAGTATGGATAAAACGAATGAAACGACAGTTAAAATCCACGAAGAGTCTGGAATGAATGTAGATTGTACATTTATTCATTTGGCAGACGCTTTTATCCAAAGCGACTTACAAATAGGTTGCAGTGGGCAGCTGAAGAGCAGGGGTAAGGTGCCTTGCTCAAGGGGACTTCAGTCATATCCTGGTGGCACTGAGAATTGAACCAGCGACCTTCTGGCTACGAGTCCAACTCTCTAACCACTAGACCACAACTGACCCCAGTCAGATTGTAGAGGTCAAATAATCTGGATTGGGGCGAATTTATTGATTTTCACTATTGACTTTTGATCGCAGACTTGACAGATCTGAGTTCAGTTTGACACGTTGTTGACATCTCTTCTTAAACTCTAATGACAGACAAATTTGTGAGATTTCAGAATTTTTATCTCCGGCGAAATGTCTGAGACGCAGATGAGACTTGAGCCAAAGTTTGATTCATAGATTCTAGGACGTCCTCGAAGTTCTCATCTGTGATTTTTCTTTCTTTTAGGATAGTTTGACATTTATTGACACTGAGAAAACTCAAATGTCGTTGTGTTATAATCACGTTTAACGTTTTTCTTCACAGGTTTAAATGGCTGTTTGCTGCTGTCAGTGCTACTGAAATGTTAATAAATAAATGAGAAATTGCTAGATCTCTCTGCCTTATCTGCATATCCAAATGACTCACTTGCATGCACGCGACTCGTTGATCCTGCAAAAAAAGATTTTTGTGAGCCTCGTGTTTATACGGTATGTGATATGAGCTCATCATATCTTCAAACTTCAGCGTTTGTCCTCCACCGCTTTACCACTGACATGAAGGATCCTTAAATCACACAACCCATCAAAAAGAGTCGCAATACTTTCTGTAAGCGATCACAGCCTGCTCGCATTTCTTCTGAACATGTAAAAAACTCATTTTATAGTGAAGTTTGACTTCAAATGAACCCAGCTTGAGTGCACATTATGTTTTATTTGAGCCATATTTCTGAAGCCATCTCTTGGACCCTAGAGGAGGAGACGATGGAGAAAGAGGGGATGACGAATTACAGTATAGAGGCGGAATTTCTGATGAAAACATGCGCTGAGAGTTTATCTGCTCAGAAAGCTCTCAGAGCCGCAGTAAAAGCACTTTCAGATGTGGAAAAACCTTAATCAACACTATTATATTGCAGAAATCATGAGCCCAAGTAAATCTAGCGCTATAAATCACACCGTCTATGTGTTTGTGTGAGAGTTATCTTGGAGAAAATATTGCTCGGAAGTTGCTCTTTTATAGCTAAGATGACTTATTAAAGGTGCACTCTGGGATTGGCTGGTCATGTGATCTCAACACTGCAAAAAATGACTTTCTTACTTAGTATTTTTGTCTTGTTTTCCTGTAAAAATGTCTAAAAGAAATTGAATCAAGATGCATTTTCTTGATGACCAAACTGACCTAAGAAAATAAATCTGTTTTTTAGTCATAATATATCTCAGTGAATATGTGCTTAAAACAAGCAAAAATATCTGTTATTGGGGTCAGAAAAATAACCTTGAATTGAGTGACTTATTTTCTTAGGTCATTTTGCTCATCCAGAAAGTGCATCTTGATTCAATAATTTTTTGACCATTATTCTGGAAAACAGGAAGTAAGAAAGTCATTTTTTGCAGTAAACATGGCGTCCCGCTGCAGTTTCATATAAATATGTCTGTATACGAATAATTTCTAGATGTAAAATCTTTTTTGTGTGTTAACATTTTTAATAAGAAAGTAAATGCGTCTTTAATGGATCTTGTGTTGCATCAATGTTTCAAGTTTACGAGAAATCATTACAGACATAAATGAGTGAGTCGGAGTGTAGAGCTGTAATGTGGATAACATGGCTCACATCATTTGCTTTGAGTACATCTTATGAGTCGTTCAAGCTTTTATTAAAGGAATCAAAATTGGCCCCCAATTCACTTTCCATAGTCAATTTTATTCCTACTGTGAAAAGTCAATGGGGACTATTTTGAAGTGAACTACACCTTTAAGATCTCTGACTTTTTTGTCTTGGCAAGTTTGAGCACAATATGAACAAGTGATATAGTGAAACAGGTGAGAAAGCGATTTCTATTCTCTGTAGTCTTTGTAAGAAACACATAAAACATTGTGTTCTTATTCGAGGTGTAAATATTTGAACCCGTGACTGTTTTATGCATTGCTGTTCCTCATGGGTAGAGGCATACGTGTGTGTGCCGTAAGATTTAGTGTGTGTAGCTATATTGTCGAGAGATTAAAGTTTAATAGGAAATCCATCTCTTTTAATTGATTCCCGGGGCTGGGTTTACCTCAGTTTGTGCTGGAAACATGTATTAGTGTGAGTTTGAGCTCTTTATAATGCTGGAATAATGACCGTGTTTATCCTGAGAGGAAAAGAGAGAAACGGTGATAAGGGAGGGGAGGGAATATCTAAAAGCACTTTAAATGTGTGTGTCAGTGAAACGGTAACCGCTGGAATCATTTCTGTGTTTTCTCTGGGCTTTATGTTGTGTGTCTGCGTGTGTGTGTGTGTGTGTGTCCCACAGGACTTCATCACTTCTGATTGGGATCTGAGCTCTCTGTACCTACATTATAAACCCAGACTTTAAAACAAACACGTTTGAAGAAACTGACTGGCGCTCATGCATGCATTACACTCCTCCAGATGCTCGGTTGCTATGGGCGGTTGCCAAGGCTAATGTAATAATGCATGTTTTTTTACTATGTTGAATTGTGGTTCCTTGGGTGGTTGAGTGGTTCCCCAGGTCCCTAATAAATTCTGGTCACAGATACGGCTCGAAAGTAAGTGTAAGGGATTCTTTAGCCCGATTTCTTAAAAAAATCACACAATGTGATATATCATCATGAGTTTGCTCATTTCATCCTAATGCTCAAAACATCCTAATGGTGTATTCTGGCTGTTTCTGCTCCCGAAGGCAGAAGAACCCGCAGCGTCGCATCTAGATTATACAATCATAAACGTGTCACAGAGAACCGGGGGTTTCAAGCACTTTTGAAGCCGGAGTTTGATGTAGAAACACTGTGCTTGACAAATTATCAGACCATCACCAACAAATGTCAGGTGTAAAAAGTGCAACGGTGTTTTTACCCATTTCATCCATTTTCGAATTTATTCGTTATTTCATTCAAATGTTTTGTTTAAAACATGTTCTTGACAGATTCCGAAAATATGTGTTTTCTCTTTATTTTAATAAAGGGGGTCTTATAAATTTGTTTACCACTGTGTATCTACGTCTTGACATGTCTCTGCGGTTATAAAAAAGCAGAGCATTTCAAAACTATAAAAAAACAGGATTGTGTATTAGGGGTTGCATTCACTTGTCAAATAGTTAACATTAATGCTCGCCGTGACATTTAAATCTTGATGTCGACTAGTTTGGGAGTCATGTGATTTTGACACTGTACCTTTAAAAAGACGACAAAATTTTGTCACACTCCCGACAATAATATATGTTCTCTTGTCCTGCTTCCACACGCATCATTCACAACACGTCCTGATTTCGTCCGCAACATTCACGATTTGTTTTAACACGCAAAAGCTTGCAGATCATTTAAAAGCCGTTACATAGATTTCAGTGTGCTAGCTTCTACATGCATATCTTTTCATATTATAAGCTATTTTTGTACTGGTTCCCGTTTAACAAAACATGAAAGAAAGAGGATAAATAAAAATGTTTCTCAGATTGTCTGCTGTGTCACTGAGGTGCTGTGTTTGTAAGTCTACCATGATAAAGCATCTGCTGCATTAGCTAATAAATATATTGACGTCGTTCTAAAGTCATAGGCCGTCACAAACACACTCCACACATTTTTATGTTGTTTCATCATTACTGCACATGACACTTTCAGTTGACTTGTTGTTAATGCAAGGGAAGTTTGCTCTGTACAGACGACCGAATAAGTGAACCACAGTTTCTTTGTATTTGGATATTTAGAAGCCATTCTCCCACAGTCCTCACACACACCCCTGTTGAAAAACCCAGCATATGCTGGGTTAGGTATGTTTTAATGCTGGTTTGACCAACTTAAAC